>JACXGI010020055.1:0-11452 GCA_016801175.1 Esox masquinongy | reverse complement strand
GGGGCAGTAGTCTATGGGTGGAGGTTGGAGTAAGGATGGAACGGGGCAGTAGTCTATGGGTGGAGGTTGGAGTAAGGGTGGAGGACAAACCCAGCTTGGGATCAGACTCATTAATCACAGGGCCTTTCACGCTCTTCCTGTCACTGTTCACCAGTAATAGTGTTTACACAGAGAAAGGGGCTCTCCACTGCTGAGAGGGAATTGAGGGAAAACACACCAGGGTTTAGAAGACTTCCATCTGCTCAGCAGACTTTTTAACACAGTAACAGTAAACGTCTTCAACCACCTTTGGCGCAGCGCCACCATTTGACTTGTATTTCAGTCATTCAGCTGATGTTCTTAACCAGAGCATGCATGTATTTTCTTTAGCCCGTTTCATTGATTTCGGTCACACATGTGAGCAGAGGGAATGAGTGAGCCAGGTGGAAGCTGTAGATGATTATTGGAAATGTAACAAGCACATTGGGGTTTCCGTTCCTTCTATAAATGCAATGGAAGCTTTGGCAACATCATTAATTCAGATCACCTGTTCACATTAACATTTTATTAATTTCACAGATACTCTTATCCAGCGGCGGTTTAATGTCCAATCACGGCACCCTGTGTAGGGCAATTTCCCCCTCACTGCCTTGGGAATTGGGATGTGATCTTTACACCAGAGGAAAAAGTGCCCCCTACTGGCTCTTCAACACCACTTCCAGCAGCATCTGGTCTCCACGGGCCGACCAAAAACGACCCTGCTTAACTTCGGAGACAAAAAGGGTGATGATGGCACCTGTTCTCTTATTTGATGCCTTTATTCTGTCTGTTTTGTTGTTGATGTGTCTTCCTGTTTGATGTCTTTATTCTGTTTGTCTTCTGGTTTGATGACTGATGTTTTTCCAACATCCAAGGGCACTATTCTGGTACCGGGGCCAATATGCTGGTACCAGAACAATATTCTGGCACTGGGACAATACTCTGGTATGAAGGACATTTTTCTGGTACCGGGACAATATTCTGGTACCAGGGACAATATTCTGGTACCGGGGACAGTTCTGGTTCCGTGGACAATATTTTGGTACTGGAGACACTATTCAGGTTTTGGGGACAATATTCTGGTTCCCGGGACAATATTCTGGTACTGGGGACACTATTCTGATTCCGGGGACAATATTCTGGTACCAGAGACACTATTTTGGTTCTGAGGACACTATTCTGTTTCAGGGGACACTATTCTGCCACTGTGGTTATTGTCTATGTTGCTTCTGTTCATTCTGTCCTACATCTCCGGAAAAAAATGAGACCACTGCACCATTTTCTTTCCATTCCAAAAAAGTCGAAAAGGAAGGTTTTGAGTGAGGAACAGAAGGGTTAAAATTAAGAGATCACTGCAAATTGAACGCTTCTATTCCTCACTCAAAACTTTCCTTTTCAACTTTTTTGGAAAGGAAAGAAAAAGGTGCAGTGGTGTCTTAATTTTTTCCGGAGCTGTATAGTTGCTCCAGGTTGTTCTGCACCCATAATGGACCAGGTTAAGGCCAGGTGCAGGCCAGGTTCAGGCCAGGTGCAGGCCAATCATGCCCAAACTACGAGGCTGGAGAAGGGAAGACAGCTTTTAACAAGGTACAATGGAATACTTTAAACGGAATGATATCTTGTACCATTCCATAAATTCCGTTCCAGTCATTACTTTGAGTCTGTGTACCCAATCAAGGTGTAACCACCACTCAGCCAGAGCTAATTCTGACACGAAAAATGTAGAGCAGGAAATACGTGCTTGGATCACACAATCCTTTACACTATGGTTTGAGAGAAAGACTGGTTTTAACTATGACGCAGTGTAGCTTATTGGACATAATACTTCTGTCGGTAGTTCTATACTTAAGATAATTTAAAATGGCATACCATATTTTGAAAGAACAGTACGGTTCAGTGGTTTAATGTGATGAATATAGGCTACTGTAACAGGGACGTTCACTAAAAGTTCGGCTACAATACTTTTACTTTATTGGGTTATATATTTCAGATCATTTCAAACACTGGCTAAAGTTTTACAATGCTAACGTGTTTAATGAATTTAGAGCTGTCAAATGAACATTTTGTTATTACATCACAACAGAAACAAAATTATGTTATATTATTTTGAAGCATATTACAACATGGTTATTGAATGAAACGTCATCAGGGTAGTCGATTATCAAATACCGTACAAACTTCAGGTAAACTGTTCACCAGTCACAACCGCTCCGCGTTGGAAAAAAGTACGTTTTGCATGCTTTCCAAATCAAGCATGGACAGCCGCGCATGCGTGTGATGTCCATCCACCGTGAATCAGTGTAGTGTGCGAGCGCAGACGAAGGATCCGAGGGCAGTTTTGTGGAAGCGACTCAGACATGGATGGGACAGAGAGGAGTCGGAAGAGCGGCGCTGGTTCGCAGGCTGACCTGCCGGTGATGGAACTTAGCGGAAAAGATAAGAGCGGCGCGCCAGTAGACAGAGTCACACTAAAGAAAGAAATCGGACTTCTCAGCGCCTGTGCCATTATAATTGGTGAGACAATATAACATAATTATCTTACTTTTCATGTTATATGTGGACGGAGTGTAGTTGCAAGAGTTCAAATTGTGGAAATGTAGTTATCCTGAGTATTTCAATTACAGTAGTCTAATAATAAAATATTTTCTGCTTTCGGTTGCTTCCGCATCTTTCCAGACTCGTGTGGAGCACGCGAGGTCTGTTACTGAATTTAGATAGCATTGCATTCATGTCCCTTTGTTTACGTCAATATGATACTACATATAGATGAGTAAATAGGCTATTGAAAAGATTGGCTGTTTAAACATTAGGCACGAGTAGCCTACTTTTGATGATTTTGTGATAACTGCCGCTATAATCTAGTTTCCCTGTTTAGGAATATCTGAGTAACTGAATAGAGTACAGGTTCTCCAAGGAAACTCTTGGCGATGTTGCATCATATGAGGGGATAGCTGGTCGAGGCTACTGTAAAACAATGCTTACGTGGCTGGATATCTCTCATCTGATCTGGACACCGTAAGACGCCGGTGGACGGTATGAATGGCAATCTGATCTGGAGTGTTATCCGTTTGTGAATGGTGGGTCACTGACGGGTCAGTTCAGCTGTTGCGCTCAAATCTATAACCTAACCGTGTTGTTTCTGACAGCACGGGCTATGAAGACGATATTAAAGATAGCTGCTTATCAAACGGTACATTTAATATTATAAAAGTATTTTAATGTTATCGTTGAACATTTAATGTTCAACTTATTGTCCGGTGACGTTAAAGATCGATCTAGTTTTTTGCCGAGGTAATACCTATTATTAGAAAAGTTATTGGTTTGCCTGTCAGGCGGCGTAGCCTATTATTTCACCCTTTAGAAAGAACATGTTATGTGTGTTATGTGTTGAATTCATTGTAATGATAGATAGGCCTAACTATACTTTTATTCTTTGCTATAACAATAGTTTATTAGTCGCTAAAAGGGGAACTGTTTTGCATTGCAAACACCTGCTGTCAAGGACACGTTAATTGGTCGTGTATTAAACACTAAAGTCTTATACTAGCCGGATAATTCAACTGTCAACTTTATCCGTTCTCTTATCAGAAAAAAAACGTTCTAATTCTAAATTCTAAATTCTAAAGCTAGGCCTGTGTACAATTCCCTGTACAATGTCCACATTCCATAAAGGGTTAATATCTTGTGATATCCTTGTGATCGTGCGTAGGTTTCTCTTGCATATAGGGGCGTTCAGGGTCAATGTGTACTGGGTTTTTCGCTGGGGGGGGGGGTATGACCACACTCCCCTCAACTCTAGGCCCCGGGTACTGGGTATTCGAGTTCAGTAACCCATTAGCTTGGAATTTATGATTTTGTTTGCTATAGGCAAGCTTGTTGTGTTGGTCAAGCTACATACATCGTTTTCCAATTATGAGAACAACCTTTCAAACATGCACACATCTGACACCAATGTCATCTTGAAAAGCTTACTAGGCTTTGAAGTATTTCTTTCAAATTTTAAACACTTTTTTGTTTTATTTTATTGAATACATTAAAAAAAAGATATCTTTCAAGGAGTTTCTCAAGTTTGTATGAACTTAAATATTTATTAATGAAGTTTTGGGCACACAGGTTTTATTGTTGCCTTGGTTTTTGTTGTGAGGCCTGTGAAAGAGAGCCTATTCCACATACCTATATTGTCTTTATTGTTTTTGTTTTTACTGTGAATTTTGCTGTGGTTGTCTCTGGTCACTAATCCAAGAACCAATCCTGCGACTCAGACAGCATTTTCCTTTGGTTGTGACTAGGGCTGAATCTCAAATCGCATACTATCCATACTATACCAGATTAGTATGCCAGAAGATTAGTATGTCCCAAACCATAGTACGCTGAAAATAGCATGCCAAAAGTCCCCGGATGGTCTACTATGTCCGGTGGATTCTTGAAGTATGCAACTGTGCATGCCTTTTGGGGCAATATAGACCATAACCCTTTGCTCAGTGAAAGAGGACGGGTTTGCAACAAGTCTCTCAATCAATCAACCAATCAATCAAATGCATTTTATAAAGCTCAGTTGTCACAGTGCTTTTACAGACACCCAGCCTAAAACCCCAAAGATCAAGCAACAACAGTTCATGCACAATTGCTAGGAAAAAAAACCCTTGTAGGGTCCAAAATTAGGAAGAAACCTAGAGTGGAACCATATGGGCCAAGTCAATGTTTTTGCATGATCAGAAGACTTGCAGTTTGATAATAGCAAGTGGGCTTTGACAGGGACAGTCAGGTGGGGTGTGGACTGGGACAGGACTGGGACAGTCAGGTGGGGGTGTGGACTGGGACAGGACTGGGACAGTCGGGTGGGGTGTGGACTGGGACTGGACTGGGACAGTCAGGTGGGGGTGTGGACTGGGACAGGACTGGGACAGTCAGGTGGGGGTGTGGACTGGGACTGGACTGGGACAGTCAGGTGGAATGTGGACTGGGACTGTACTGGGACAGTCATGTGCGATGTGGACAGGACTGGAACAGTCAGGTGGAGGTGTGGACTGGGACTGGACTGGACTGGGACAGTCAGGTTGGGGTGTGGACTGGGACTGGACTGGGACAGTCAGGTGGGGGTGTGGACTGGGACTGGACTGGGAGAGTCAGGTGGGGGTGTGGACTGGGACTGGACTGGGACAGTCAGGTGGGGTGTGGGCAGTGGCCACAGGAGTCATCTGGCAACAACCTGATCTGCAACAAAACCAGGAGAACTTTGGGCAGGGACAGCTGCGATTCACTTGGGCCAGGTAGATTTGAGATGTGGTCCAAGTGCTCATGTCCTCCTAAGGTCAAACAGAACACCAAGAAAGTTTGAGAGAGCAGACTTCACAAGAATACCTAATCACACTATTTCCCTGGCGTAATAACTAGGAGGTGCCTTCCCCAAGGTTTTGGCATATTCCTGTCCAGATAAAATCTGGTCAATTCTCCCAGGGGAACAAGCAACCCCCAGGTTAAACTTAATAAATAATTGCAGTGTTAAAACTAGGGACTGAGACACTCCTAGGCCAGGCTACCCTTAATCATAGAACTTGCTAAAGAGATGAGTCTTTAGTAGATACTTAAAGATTGAGACTAAGTCTGTCTCTCAATTTAAACAGCAGATCATTCCACAGTAGTGGAGCTCTATGGAAAAAAGCCCGCCTTCAGCTGTTTGTTTAGAAACTCTAGGTATAATAATAAGGTCTGCATCTTGTGATCTTGGTGTATGTGTAGGTATGTATGACTTTGACCAAGTCAGAGAGGTATGTAGGAGCAACTCCATGTAGCGTTTTGTAGGTTAGCAATAATACTTCGAAATCAGTCGTGGCCCTAACAGACAGCCAGTGTGAAGAGGCTAATATTGGAGTAATGTGATACATTTTTTTAGTTCTAGTTAAGATTCTAGCAGCCGTGTTTAGCACTATTTTATGATTATTGGTTGGAAAAAAGCTGCTCTTAAAAATATATTTTATGTGTTCATCGAAAGAAAGATTAGCGTTGAGGGTAATGCCAAGGTCTCTCAGAGTTTTTTGCGATGTGACCGTGCAACCATCAAGATTCACTGTGAGATCAGACAATAGATCTCTTTGTTTCTTTGGTCTAAAATAAGCATTTCAGTTTTTCTTAGTTTAAAAGCAAAAAACTTTTCTAATTTTTTCACTTGACGAAAAAGTCTATTACCGTAACCTGTATTAATAGTTTTTGCCTGTCATTCACGTATGAAAGAAAAACAAATGCTGTTAGTGCCATGAAATGTAACACGCTAACTAGGTTAACATTATTTGCTATTTTAGGTGCAATCCAGTAGGTTCAGATGTCAGCGGTGTTTAGCTAGCCGTAGCCAGCTACCAAGCAAGGTTAGCATTGTCAGTGTAAAGTTTGTCTGCAGTCTCGCTTGCATGGGCTCAATTCTTATGTCTATTCCAAGTAGTAAGATACTACTAGAACTACTGGCTTGTAAACCATTAAAACGGCCAGTGGCAAAAGCCACACAGTACATGCCACTTGTAGTGGAAGTAAACGTTTCATTATAATGTTAGTCAGTTTCACACAATGCTTAATGGTGTCCAGCTAAACATTCAAACTTGGCATGATGTGGGATAAAATGATCTAATGTCGAGACACAATTTCATGATAAAGTAGTATGTCCAAATCGGCCCCAATACTGGCACACTAGTTTACTATATACTAAACAGTACGTACTTCACCATCACCCACAAAGTATGTACATGCTGTACATAGTATGCGATTTGAAATTCAGCCTAGAGCTGAAAGATCATGACACCAGCCCCTGGCCCTCTGCCCAAGCATGTAGATACAAGTTAAACAAGTTTTTCGTGGGAGAGAGAAAATTAATATGTTTCTGGCCCCAAAAGCAACATATTCCCTATCTAGTGAACTACTTTTGACCAAGGTCTCCTGAAGGAAGGGCGTTGTAGATTTGAGATGTTTCATCTAGTGAGGTGGGAAGTACTGAAGAGTCCTAGTGAGGTGGGAAGTACTGAAGAGCCGCAGGTGACCATGAGCTCTTGTTTTAACCCCCTTTTAATTGGTAGCTTTCTGTTCCAAATTAAAGGATTATTTTAATTTAGTTGACAATTGAACAACATACATTTGACCTTCTGAAATGTGGAGGTGCGTGGGACTGCAACAAAGGGAGCACCTGAATTTAATTGTCTTGCTCAAGGAGAGAACAGTTGATTTATAACTTTGCTTGTTGCAAAAACCCAGCTTTGATGCTATAGACTCAGAGAAATCCACAGGTGAGCTGGACACAGGTCTGCTTAAAATGTATTTGGAGTTTTGCTGCCTCAGGTCATAAAAGTGGTTTAGACAAAACTGGTAAACTGGTAGAATTTGTATAGTGTTATTAGCCGAAATCTTCCTCATGTCATCAAAAACACTTGCTTGGAAACTTGAAATTTCATGTCTGTCTGAGGTATTATAGAGATTCTACTTATGTGTTATGTACATATAAACCCATACAGGCCAAAATGGGAAATTGAAAACAACAAAAAAAATGTATTCGCCTGGAATACATCTTTAAAGCGCACAGTTTAGATTTTCACTGACTCGGTTATAGCTGAAGTCTAACATTGGTCTCAGGTGATGTTCCTACGGTGTAAAAAGATACGTATGGGGTTCCTCTATGTAAGGGTGGGGATTACTTTGACATGACAAACGTCACCCAATTTCTAAAACATTGTTTCTCACTAAAAGTTTAGAAGCACTGGTAAATGTTTAGCTGTGCTCTCTTGTGTCTGAGAAGTGCATTTCAAATTACACCAATCAGGTTTTAGGCGGGGCTCAGCTATGTTGCTGAAATCTTCCTGGTTGTATATTAAATTGTCAGTGCTTTGCAAGAAACTGAATACGTTGACCTCTTTAATTGTGTCTTTTTGTGGTTTCAGAACTACCTCAGCGGAAGAACTCAAGCTATTTTGGGTTAGGGTTAGGGTACAGTGTTGTGTTTTGAATGCTAGTTTTAGGGCTGACATACAACAGAGAATTCTAATCAGTGCAGCCCAATGGGTGCTGGTTAAGATTTGGTCTTTTCCGTTTTTAGTAGATTGATTCAAGATGCAGTATAACATTAGCTATCTACGATTAAGGGAAGACCACTGAATTTCATCTAGCTAACAAGAGAATTTAATTTTATTACTTTGCTAGTGAATGGAAACTTTGCCACCTGGTTGAAGTAAATTAAATGATTTGAGTATCAAAATGCAGTTTTTTTCTAATATGTACCTATTTAAGCCATGCCATTGTATTTCCAAGTCCTTATACTGTAATTTAGACAAAACATGTCATTCCCTGTTTAAAGTCATTATTGTTGTTGTACTTTTGACCATCAGTATGGCCTTAGTTTCTGTAGAATATTGATGACAATAGCAACTATGCACATGACAGAGACCAAACCCATTAATTCCAAACAGAGACGTGGTCTCTGAACATCTTTGTGTGTATAGCATTGCATAAAGATACCTGAAAAGTGAGGTTACAGTATAGTATATGTACATTGTAAATTATTTTTATTGATCTTTTGCTGATCACACAGTATGGCATTCTGCTGCATGTGCAGTCTTTTTTAACTTAAAGTCTGATTTTTTATTTTTTATTTATCTTTTACTTATAATCATTTGACTCTTGGATCCTTAATCCATGATATTCTGTCGGACACTCAACTCAAATGACCTCGAAATGACTACTCTGGATGGATGACTTTCCCTGGATGGATGACTATTTTGGATGAAATGACTGCCCTGGACAGATGACTATCCTGGTCGGGTGACTACCCTGGGAGGATTACCTACCTGGACGGATGAGCACCCTGGATAGATCACACATTGAAGAAGATCCTCTCCCCCTCCCTGTCTCAGTACAGCCACCTTTCCCTCCCCCTCTCCCCTTCCCTGTCTCATTGCACCCATTATAAAACTACAACATGTAGTTTGCCTCTGTTAAATGGTTCTGTCTCTTACACTCACAGTACCCATTTCTATCTACACCAAAACATTGTGATAAACTTGTGGCTGTTATTTACTATATTAATATTGTGAGTCCTGTGTTCTCAGGATTTTATCTGGTCAGGATATCTTTTGGACAAGGTCAACTGCTTTTCCCATACGTGTAGGAAAGTGGCTCAGCAACTACTCAAGTACTTTACATCTTAAGACATGGAAAGACAAAGTAACTCAGCCAGTTCACCCAGAAGTTAGTATTTGTTGGATGTTGTTTCTGTTTACTTAGGCTGAGGTTTCTGTGATGTTGTTATGCATAGAACTGTTGTCAGTTGGAAGGACATGGGCCTGCCCTTCGTCAAGTCTGTCAGAGGAGTGCTGATCCAGGATCAGTTGAGTGGAAGAACATGGGCCTGTCCTTCGTCAAGTCTGTCAGAGGAGTGCTGATCCAGGATCAGTTGAGTGGAAGAACATGGGCCTGTCCTTCGTCAAGTCTGTCAGAGGAGTGCTGATCCAGGATCAGTTGAGTGGAAGAACATGGACCTGTCCTTCGTCAAGTCTGTCAGAGGACTGCTGATCCAGGATCAGTTGAGTGTTTAGATCATAATGAATTGGACTACACAGAGAGATCCTAGGTTGGCAATCCTACTCTGACTTGATCCAGGATCAGTTGAATGTTTAGATCATAAGGAATCAGACTGCAGAGAGAGATCCTTGATCGTCACTCCCTACTCTGATGCTTTGTGAATATAGGGGCTGGACTCTTGGTTTAGTGGAAAAAGACTGTCACTCCGCTCTCTCTCTATAAACATACTGTGCACATAAAATATATTATAGAACCATGGACTTCTTAGGTTGAAGCGTGTTGTGTTCAAAGTCAGAAACAAGAAGTCATGTACCGTGAACAGGAAGCCACTGGATTAACAGAATCTAGGCACTGCTCCAAGGCATATGTGCCCTTGGAGACAGATCGAGGAACAGCTCCTTCTCCACCAATCCTGACCTTTTCCGTTAGCAGGAAAATACAGAACTGACTCACGATCAGCCTCTCGGGATAATTATACCCTCCAGGCTTAAAGGCTCTGCCCGTCAGCACGACCTCTGCTCTTTCTCCGCCTTGTGCAGGGCTGTTCTCCGCCTTGTGCAGGGCTGTTCTCCGCCTTGTGCAGGGCTGTTCTCCGCCTTGTGTAGCGCTGTTCTCCGCCTTGTGTAGGGCTGTTCTTGTGCTCTGGGGGAGCTCCATTACTATAGGTGGAGACGAACCGAGACCACAAAGTAAGAAAAGATTTACGCACTCAAGTCTTTTTTAACTCACGGTCTGATAATTAATTTTTGTATTCATCTTTTAGTTACAAGCATTGTAACTGTTGGATCCTAAGAAATATAACTTGATCAGGACCATCCGCTGAGCGTCTGAAATGCAAATGTCTTTTATCGGTTTCATAGTTTAAATCTATTTTAAGTGACAGGGGCTGATATGTCTGCCAAGACAGATGCAGTTGTGCGGCAGATCTGAGCGGGGCTTGCCCACCGGCCAGTTGTCATTGTGACGGCTCTGAAAGGTCAAAAGCTCTCCCCTCCCCATTTGTGGAGTCACCCATATAATCTCCACGGCGATGCCACTACCGATTTGTGATGAGGGACGAAAAACAAAACACAACAGAATTATGTAACGCCCACCACCCCACCCCCTCTGCCAGCGCTCCTCAGCGCCCTCCCTCTTGATCAGAAGTGACAAGTGGAAGTGTACTGTTCAGAGCTGCCCTATTCACTGGAGCCTTACAGTACATTGAGAGAGCAGGAGTTGTTTGTTTCCAGATAGGGACGGTGATGGATGCTTTGCTTTGCCGGGCCTCTCCGGAGATCACAGCCCTGGCTTCGCTTTCCCATGTTATTTAACTGTTTGCAGGGGAATTACTTTGAAACCCCCGTCAGCCCCTACCCCCAAATCCATCGGACTACTTTGGGTTTCTTATCCTGTTTTTAAAAAAGTTTCCCTATTCCCCAGTGCACTTTGAGCCCATAGGACCTAGGTCAAAAGTATGCACTTTAATAGGGAATAGTGGGTCATTTAAGACACATGATGTCTTGCTGTGGTGTTTGCTTTGACAGGTGTAGCCTGGTCAGATGTATCCTGGTAGCCTGGTCAGATGAATCCTGGTAGCCTGGTCAGATTATTCCTGGTCAACTGTAGCCTGGTAGTCTGGTCAGATGTAGCCTGGTCAGATATAGCCTGGTCATATGTAGCCTGGTCATATGTAGCCTGGTAGCTTGGTCAAATGTAGCCTGGTACTCTGGTCAAATGTAGCTTGGTAGCCTGGTCAGATGTAGCTTGGTAGCCTGGTCAGATGTAGCCTGGTAGTCTGGTCAGTTGTAGCTTGGTAGCCTGGTCAGATGTAGCCTGGCAGCCTGGTCAGGTGTAGCCTGGTAGTCTGATTAGATGTAGCCTGGTAGCCTGGTCAGATGTA
>JACXGI010020054.1:0-11483 GCA_016801175.1 Esox masquinongy | reverse complement strand
CTGGTCACCTTCACGCCCCTGGGCCAGACTATACTTAATCATAGACCATGCTGTAGAGATGAGTCTTTAGTAGACACTTGAAAGTGTGCACTGAGTTTGTATTTCTAACCTTAATTGGCAAATCATTCCACAGTAGTGGAGCTCTATGAGAGAAGGCCCTGCTTCCGGCTGTTTGTTTAGAAATTCTAGGTACAATTAAAAGGCCTGCATCTTGTGATCTAAGGTTACGTGTAGGTATGTATGGCTGGATCATTTCAGCGAGGTAAGTAGGAGCAAGTCCATGTATTGATTTATAGGTTAACAATAAAACCTTAAAATCAGCCCTAACCCTAACAGGCAGCCAGTGAAAAGAGGCTAGTACTGGAGTAATGTGTTCAAATTTTTTTGTTCTAGTTAGGATTCTAGCAGCCGTGTGCAGCAATAATTGAAGTTTATTTATTAATTTATCAGGGTAACAGGAAAGAAGAGCATTGCAGTAATTTAATCTTGAAGTAACAAAAGCATGGATTAGTTTTTCTGCATCAGTTTTTAATAGAAAGTTTCTGATTTTTGCAATATTTCGAAGATGAAAATAAGCAACTCTTGAGACGTTTTATATGTTCATCAAAGGAAAGGTCAGGGTCAAGGGTAACGCCGTTGGCGTTAGGTAAGGTTTCCTACAGTTTTTTGGGATACGACCATGCAGCCAACGAGGTTCACAGTGAGCTCTGCCAACAAAGCTCTTTGTTTCTTGGGTCCTAAAACGAGCATTTCTGTTTTTCTTTAGTTTAAAAGCAAGACGTTCTCTGTCATCCACTTCCTAATATCTGAAACGCATGCTTCCAAAGTCGCTAATTTTGGGGCTTCTCCATGCTACATTTAAATATATAACTGTGTCATCAGCATAACAGTGAAAATTTACATTGTGATTCCGGATTACATAACCCAGAGGCAGCATATATAGTGAGAACAATAATGGGCCCAGAACCGAGCCTTGAGGAACGCCAAAACATACCTTTGATTTGTCAGAGGATAGACCATCCACACATACAACCTGATATCTTTCAGATAAATAAGATTTAAACCAGGCTAGAACATGTCCACGTAGCCCAATATGGGTTTCCAGTCTCTCCAAGAGAAGGGAGTGATCAATAGTGTCAAAAGCAGCCCTAAGATCAAGAAACAAAAGGACAGATGTGGAACCTTTGTCTGAGGCCATTAGAAGGTCATTTGTTACCTTCAGTGCAGTCTCAGTACTATGATGGGGTCTGAAACCGGACTGGAGCATTTCATAAATGTAATTTGTCTTCAGGAAGGTATTCAGTTGTTGGGAAATACATTTTTCTAAGATTTTTGATAGGAACAGGAGGTTCGATATTGCCCTATAATTGTTTAATATGTCAGGATCCAGATTTTTTTTAGAAGAGGCTTAAATTCCGCTATTTTTAGTGAGTTTGGTACACATCCGGAGGAAAGGGAGCAATTTATTATGTTCAACATTGGCTGACCTAGCACAGGAAATAGCTCCTTAAGTAATTTTGTTGGAATCGGGTCTAGCCGACAGTTTGTGGGTTTAGAACTCATTACAAATTTAGTGAATGTGTCAAGCGATACGGGATCAAAAAAATCAAGTGTCCCCATTGACACCTGGTCAGGGAGGTTCAGGACATTCTCAGGACAACTGAGATTTTGGGGACTATAACTATTTAAGGAGGAGTCAGTTATTTGTTTTCTAATGGTGATGATCTTTTCATCAAAGTAGTTCATGTATTCATTACAGCTAAAGTGAAGACCCAGGTAGCCAGGTAAAGTTTGGCAGGTAGCCAGGTAACAGCAAGCAGCGTACAGCATGTCAACAATCCCACAATGCCAAGGTAAAGGAATTTGGGCAGACTATTCATCTTCACAGCATTAATCCGTCCTATGAGTGTAAGGGGTAAAGTACCCCACCTCTGAAAATCAGACTTCATCTGCGTGAGAAGAGGAGCAAAGTTTGCAGAAAAAAGAGAGGGAAAAGAACAAGTCACATTCACACCGAGATATTTAAAGCTAGAGCGGCTGAGCTGGAACGGCAAGTCAGATTGCCGTAGCTGGAGAGCCGTCAGATTTACTGGGAAGCATTCGCTCTTATGGAGATTCAATTTGTAACCAGCGAAAGAGCCAAAGTCATCCAGAAAAGAAAGGATAGAGGGCAGGCAAACCACCGGGTCACTGACATAGAGCAGCAAATCATCAGCGTACAAGGACAGCCTGTGCTAAACCCCCTCCCGTGAAACACCCTGAAAGAAGGGAGATGTTCGCAATGTGACAGAGAGAGGTTCAATCGCAATGGCAAACAGTAGCGGGGACAGAGGACACCCATGCCTAGTGCCGTGTCCAAGGGCAAAATACTTGGAACAGGAGTCATTGGTGCAGACACTAGCCTGAGGGGATGCATACAGCAGGCGGACCCACGAGCAAAACTTGTCCCCAAACCCAAATTTCTCAAGAACTGCAAAGAGATAGTCCCACTCAATCCTATCGAAGGCCTTCTCCACATCCAGAGAGATTACCAGCTCAGGGCACTCAGAGACTTGCTTGGAATAAATAATATTAAACAACGTCCGAATGTTGAAAAAAACTGGCTTTATCTCTCCTTGATAAAGCCAGTTTGTTCCTCCGAAATGGTTCCCGGAAGGACCGCCTCCAGGCGTTGTGCGATGAGCTTCGCAAGCACCTTAACATCTACATTAAGGAGGTTTAACGGCCCATACGAAGAACAAGAGGTGGGGTCCTTTCCTTTTTTAAGAAGCTGCACTATGGATGCTTGCGTTAAGGTCAGAGGCAACGTGCCACGCTCAAGCGACTCGTTGTATATAGATAGTAGTAAGGGTGCTAACCTAACCTGGAATTTCTTATAAAACTCAGTGGCAAAGCCGTCAGGCCCCGGGGCCTTACTACTCTGCATCGATTTAATAGACAGAACCACTTCCTCAAGGGTGAGAGGGGAATCAAGGTGAGCCGTACAGCCATTGTCAACCAAAGGGGTGTCCAATGAATCCAGAAATTCTCTCATTTTGGCATTGTCTGGCGGGGACTCGGATGTGTATATAAACATCTCATTACATGTCATAACATCTTTTGCCTGGGTCATCCCCTGGACATGCACACGTCACACAGGAAGTCCCACCCCCGAGCATACATCATACCGGAAGTCCCACCCCAGCATTCGTCACACAGGAAGTCCCTCCTACCAAACCGGAAGTCCTGCCCCAAACCAGAATTCCCACCTACCTGTCAATCAATCATCCAAAGTGACAGAATAAATCCTATATTAACTACTGACGTTTTTATGGGGCAGTAGTAACCATGCCGACAGTATAAGAGCCATTTTGACATGAGTTTGTGATTGTTTAGTTCTGTCTATTTAAGGAAGTACATTTTCTCCTTTAGATAGCTATTTTACTGGGGTTAGAAGGTTGGGTGGTAGGTCAGGTGTATATGGTCACAGATAAACAGGTAGCAGATATACATGGGTTTGTAACCTATATTCAAAGCATTCAGAAGTATTTATCATTTTTTTATTCATTAAAAGGGATTATCTCCCAACTGTATATATACGACTAGATAGTATTTCATTACAGTGTAAAAAAAAACCTCATACATCAAGTGGCAAATGAAATATTGTAGTAGGCACTACATGGAGCAGTGTTTCTCAACACTTCTCCTGGACGCCCCCCTGCCCTGCATGTTTTAGATCTCTCCCTGCCCTGTCACACCTGATTCAAATGATCAGCTCATTGTCAAGTCCTTCATGAGCTACATCAGGTATGTTAGGGCAGGGAGAGATCTAAAACATGAGTGTTGACATAGAGTGTTCCCTAACTGAACCAATTCACAGTTTGTCTACTGATTATTTAGTACAGCACCATTTTGGTTCAATTGAACATTCCATAGTTTGAAACCCTATTCAATGCAGCCCTGGTTTCTATGTTATTTAATCAGGTACACTACCGTTTAAAAGTTTACGGTCACTTAGAAATGTCCTTGTATTCCATAAAAACATACATGAAATGAGTTTGAATAGGAAATATAGCAAAATTAATATGAAATAGATTGACATGGTTAGAAATAATTATTTTTAATTGAAATAATTGTGTCCTTCAAACTTGAGCTGCCAGTAGAGGACCTGTGAGGCGTCTTTTATTCAATCTAGACACTAATGTATTTGTGCTTTTGCTCAGTTGTGCACCGGGGCCTCGCACTCCTCTTTCTGTTCTGGCTAGAGCTTATGAAGATATTCCATTAAAAATCAGTTGTTTCCAGCTACAATTGTCATTTACATCATTAACAGTGTCTACACGGTATTTCTGATCAAATATGTTATTTTAATGGACAAAAAAAGTATTTTGAAAACAAGGACATTTCTAAGTGACCCCAAACATTTGAACGGGGGTGTACACACTGCCACAATCATACCTTAGCCATTAGGAGTCGCTGATCACACTGGCGTGATCAAATCACATGACCGGTTCAAGATGTCGAAGCAGAAAAACAAAGTCACGTTGTGCACTGCCGTCCACTTCTGTCGAAAGTGCTGGCTTGAAACTCCATTCTAGTTTTTGTTTTATGTTGATAGACCAAGTAAAAACGGAGATAGGATCATTTAAATTTGATATAAAATTCGTATTTACGTGTGCGTCAAAGAATGCAAGATGCGATGGGACAGGTGTTGTATTTATTTTAAGATCTTCGTAGGTTTTTGTCATAAAACAAAACTGAGAAAAATGTCGAATTTTGTGTTTTTTGTGTTTTTGGGTCCAGTATGTTGATACAGTATGTCAAAGTGAAAAATTAATTGTTGGGTCATATAGGTGATGTTGTGCTGAAAAAAGGATGCCAAACACTGGTATGGTAAACATTTTTAATGTAGGATATAAAGGCAAAATCAAAAGTATTCAAAAATAGCACAAGAATCCTAAGGGTTAGAAATTGTATTTTCCTGTCGAGTAGATATTGTAGATCTAACAGTTTTTCCTCATAATCCTGGAATATCGGACCGCCATTTGATTACATTTACAATCATAACAACTAACCCACTTCCACCCCAAACAACAAACAAATTCTAGGAAAATCCAAAGATTTTCTGAGGCTCTTCCAGACATCCAGCTCCAACCCAAGGATGCCATGTCCCCGTAACCCAATCCATATTTGGCTATGCAGACTTCTTCTTGCCTGGTTTAGATCGTTAGTTACCGGGAATGTAACTCCGGTTATATGAGTGGAGCGGAGCCCCCTAGAGGGGCTTTAGCTCCTAGTAGTTTACCCTGGCCGCGTTAGCGGCCGTACTGAAAACTCATTATGCACGATGCAACAGCCAATCAGGGCACGCCTGCCCCTATATATGACCCGTGAGCCCAGAGAACGCCCTCCCGAATTTTATTCAGCAACTCTTGGGACGGTAGGGCAACAGGTCTAGGGTGCTCCGCTCCACTCATATAACCGGAGTTACATTCCCAGTAACTAACGTTATATGTCGTGGAGCTCCGCCCCCTAGGGGGGCTTTAGCTCCTAGTGGTTCACGGCGGAGCAAGTAAGCCAAAGATGTACTCCCTGCCGGACCAACCAGCACGGCTCGCAGGGTCCAGTATAAAAACTTTCATCCAAACCCCAAGACGAAAACATCCCCGAGAGCTGACAAGGTCAGAGAAGGGATGATCGAATGCGTTAATGATGGAATCCTCCCCCAGAGTAGACCTATGAACACATAGGCCACCCCAGGGGAGGGGATGTTGAGCCCAAGCGAAACGGAAACGTATCCGTTCCACCTAAGCACAACACCTAATCACGCACCACACATCACGAGATGAGGGGCATGGGAAAACAAAAAAATATATGATAATAAGACAAATGCCCCAAGGAGGATGCGAACCCACACCCAGTATATTGGCAGGTAGTGACAATACTACTGAGCCAGCAGGCTACTGAGCTGATGTAGCACTAGAGAAAAGATAGAATCAAGGCGAGAGATTCCCCATCAACGAGAATCAACGAGATTCCCCATCAAAATTCAGAGATCTCAGGCAGCTGCACAGTGAACTGAATGAACAAGGGATGAAGGAGACATGTACAGTAAGTAGTAACGGATAAACGCCGAAGGAGACGACCACAATGCCACAGCGCAAATGTCATCTACTCTGACCCCGTGGAAAAGGGCAGAGGAGGCTGCCCTGTGCACACTCCACTGCCCCGCGTGGAGTGTGCACAGAGGCCATCCGGAACCACGGAACCAGACGCCCCGTAGGCCAAAGTGATGCAGTCACAAAGCCAGTGGGAGAGACTCTGCTTAGAAAGCGGACGGCCCACCCGGGAATCCGAATAGCAAACAAACAGTCAGTCTGATAGAGCTGGTGCGCTCTATGTAAAGAGCGAGAGCGCGCACCGGACACAGACAGTGGAGCCTCTCGTCCTCCTCACGTGCTTGCGGAGGAGGGAAGAAGGCCTGTAAATCGATAGTCCTAGATCGAAATGAGCTGGTGATAACCTTGGGTATGAAAGAAGGATTAGGTCTCAGCGTAGCGGAACCTAAGTCCTCTCTTATAGTAAGGCAGCCCGGACGCACCGAAAGTGCGCGGAGGTCACTCACCCGCTTGGCCGAGCACAAAGCAATGAGTAAAGCAGCCTTAGGGGAGAGCAACACTGCTGCAAAGGCTCAAATGGGGGCTCCCAGAGAGCGCCCAGCACCTTGGCCAGATCCCATTGCGGAGCGCCCAGCCTGGTCACTGGGTGCAGACGACACGTACCCAAAAGGAAGCGGCGGAGGAGAGGGTGACTGAAAACAGTGTTTGCAGCAAAACCCTCATGACACGCAGAGATGCCCAATGCATAGCCACGGATGGTCGAAGGAGACCTATCCATATCAAAGAGATACTGCAGAAATGACAGAATCTCCTCCACAGGACAACACGAAGGGTCCGAGGACCTCTGCGTGCACCATGACACAAACATATTCCAGCGGATGGAATACACTTTGGACGTGGATGCTGCCCTAGCACCCTGGATGGTGCGGACGACCGCAGCGGACAGACCTCTATTCAGAAGCCTGTCCCGCTCAGGGGCCAGACCCTGAGAGTTCCTGACAGCGATGGAGGGTGTAGGATCGAGCCCTCCGCTTGCGACTGTGCGTCCTGTCTGAGCAGGACCGTCCACGGGCGGTTTGCTAGCAACTGGATCATCTCTGGATACCAGTTAGCCGCAGGGCGATCGGGCGCCACTAGGATGACACGAAGCCCTTCCGCCTTGATCCGAGCCAGCAGACGCGCTATGCAGGGCTGCGGGGGAAATGCGTAAAGGAGGCCTCGAGGCCATGCGTGGTGCACAAACGCGTCCACCCCCAGAGGGGGGCGATCCATCTGGGACAGGGAGAACCACAGGCGACAGTGTGCGTTCTGTCTGGAAGCGAATAGCTCCACCTGGGTTTTCCCAAACCTCTGCCAGATGAGGGAGACGATGTCTGGGTGAAGACGCCACTCGTCGGGATGAAGGCCGCCCCGAGACATCATGTCCGCGCCCACATTCAGACGGCCCGGAATGTGCGTCGCAGTCAGAGAGTGGAGGTGGGCATGCGCCCATAGCCAAAGATGTCTCGCCGACCGGTGGAAAGCAGGAGACCTGATCCCCCCTGGCGATTGATGTAAGCCACCGTGGCCCAGTTGTCAGAGCGAATCAGGACATCGCGGCCCTTGACCTGGTCCGAGAAGTGCGTCAGCACCAATAAGACCGTGTCCAGTTCCAGCAGGTTGATGTGGCGAGGGCCGGGAGGCCACACGCCACCGACAGCCTGACCCTGACACACACCTCCCCATCCGTAAAGAGAGGCGTCTGTGAAAACCTGAACGTACTCTGACACCCTGCCCAGAGGAGCGCCATGAGAGAGCGCCAAGGGGTCTCTCCAATAGTCCAGGTCCCCACACAGGTGAGCTGGCAGAGACAAAATCCGGTTCCGATGGCGTACCGGTTCGACGGAAGAGACGGGGGCCATGAGGGCAACGTTGCCACTCGCAGCCCGCTCCACACCTAGTCAGGATGGTTTGGGTCTCTTAGATGGCCACGGATGATCCAGTCTGGGAGCGGGTTGCCTGCGTCGCACGGTAGGGGGAGCAGGAGCCGTGGCAGTAGGAGGAGGAGGCGCCGAGGCAGCAGGGGAGGCGGCAGCAGAGACCTGGCGGCGCTGGCGTCGCTTAGCAGAGGAGCCCGGGTGATAAGAAGAAGGACGTGGGGCCGAATGAGAAGTGCGGCTAGCCAAAGGAAGGTGACGAGATAGCTCCTTCCTTCCCTCGTCTGTCTTCTTAAAAGACGCTATGGCAGTGTGAACAGCATCACCGAACAAGCCCTCCTGGGATAGTGGTGCGTTCAGGAGGGGTGCGCGATCGGCGTCGCGTTGGGAGGAGAGAGACAGCCACAGGTGACTGTGTCCAACCATGGAAGAAGCCACTGCGCGTCCGGCGCAAACCGTCTGAGCCTGGTTAAGATGGAGAATAGCCTTTAGGTTACCGGCTACCTCTTCGATGTCAAGCGACGACGGAGTAGGTGAACAGCTTAAAACGTGGGAATCCGCCGACGCGAGGAGAGCAACGTTGTTCGCCGCGGCCAGGGCCTGTGATGCCAAAACGTAGACTTTATCCCATAACTGCCCCGTGTAGCGGTCCTTGGTGGATGGCAGGGCAGGCTTCTTCCCCGACCAGCCCCAGGAAGGCAGGAAATGCGCGGCCAGCTCAGGTTCTAAAGGAGGAACGGCCGAGCTGATGGGAGACTGCCTACCGTCAACTCTGGTGAAGTTGGCGTAGGACTTGACGGGAGCTCTTGCAGAGCCCAGATCTGAATCCATTTGAACATCTGTGAGGTGATTTGAAGAGGGCTGTGCACAGGAGATGTCCTCGCAATCTGACAGATTTGGAGCGCTTTTGCAAAGAAGAGTGGGCAAATATTGCCACGTCAAGATGTGCCATTCTAATAGACTCCTACCCAAAAAGACTGAGTGCTGTAATAAAATCAAAAGGTGCTTCAACAAAGTATTAGTTTACACACTTATGCAACCAGGTTATTGTGAATTTTTTATTTTTCCCCCTCAAAGATTTCAGTTTGTTTTTCAATTGAATTGTTCACGTTACAGGTCACATTAAAGGTGGAAAAAATTCTGACATGATTTATCTTTGTCTCATTCTTTTACATCACAAGAACGTGGCATTTTAACAGGGGTGTGTAGACTTTTTATATCCACTGTGCATCAGTGACTATCAAAAACTGATGCAGAAAAGCTAATCCATGTTTTTGTTACTTCAAGATTAGACAACTGCAATGCTCTTCTCTTCGGTCTTCACTGGGATATCTTCTCTCTAATGCCATTTGGGGGTGGAGACAGTGACTTACTCTTTTCCAGAATGTCCAGCCCCCCTCCTCACACTCTCCACAGTCGGTCGAAAACAGTCACGTCCAGGATAGGCATCTTCATGTGAGTCACAACTCCAAACGTCCTGTTGACTGGGCATATCTAAGGTGGGGCACTGCCTAGCCAAGTGGCCATGTCTTGCACCTGAAATACTGCACTGCTGCCGTAGATGGTGGTTGTGAGGCGACCTTTTCTTTGGCTGTCCTGCTGAGGTGGGGTCTAGCCTTTTGCCCCCTCCTATTGTGAAAAAAGAAAGGTACATCCAACCAAAACTGCTTGAGCGCGTCAGTGCATTTGCTATAATCAACTAAAAGTCCCAGATGGCGAAACGCTATCTATCCTACTCTATGGCACCCCATTCTGTAGCACAAAATGATTGACCATACTTGGCTGCTCTCACTCGTCATCTAACTGCACAAATACCTAACGATTAACTTTGTTGATTAACTCAATTGTTAATGAAACTGTGAGGGCTGCCGTCGATGTCATCTCTGTTCCTGCGTGGCTGCTTCTAGCCCCTGTAATCCAGGCCAGTTGAGTTTAAATAGAGGGAGGCACATTATTAGTACGGCAGGTGTGTGTGAGTGTGAGGTGCAGTGCGTAACGGGCCCCAGTGGAGGGCGCTGTTGAATAGGTTCCCTGGACTACCCACAGACATTGTTTGGCACAAAATCTTTTGCCAGCATACATCTTTCCATGAATAACTACGTGGAGAATAGAACGCCAGAATGAACCTTAGGTTTCCCCCAGGTGGCGAATGCAGTTAACATCAGCCTGTACTCCTCAGTTGGAGCAGAGTTCAACACCATTAATTTTTAATGGTAAAAATTAATCAGGCATCTAGTATGGGAAACATTTACTATACATTGACCTTTAGGGCATTTTCCTGGGACACCCCACCTAAACTCACTCCCTTTCTCACTCCCTTTCGGGTCCCTGCTATTGTGAAAATAGCAATGCCGACTGTTTTGAGTACAAGCTAGGAACCAGTATCTCTATTCCTGTGTTGATTAGAAATAGAAGGAATCGTGAGCATGCAACCTATAAAGTAAACTTGTCTAATCTATTAACTGTAACACGTCAACCTACTAGTCCAGGAACCCCTATTATATCTATTAAGCTGGCTTTACTTAATATCAGATCTCTCGCCAACAAATCATTCTTGGTAAATGACATTATAATATCCTACAACCTAGATTTTATGTTTCTCATTGAAACGTGGCTAACAGAAGACTGTAGTGCTGCTATTCTTAACGAGACAGCACCTGAAAAATTTGGCTATATGAATACGTGTCGAAATGGTAGGAAAGGAGGAGGAGTGGCTGCCCTATTCAAACATACATTCCAGTGCAAAGAAAATACACTAGGTAATTTTATTTCTTTTGAATACCTCGGTTTTACATTGAAGGGTACCCCCAAAATTTTATTTTTAACCATTTACAGTCCTCCACGATATTCTGCAAATTTTATTGATGATTTTCCTGAACTACTATCTGTTATATCAGTAGATTATGATTTGTTTATTATTACAGGGGATTTTAACATCCACATAGATAATAGTACAGACAATAATGCCAAAGAACTTTTTGCACTACTTGACACTTTTGATCTCACTCAACATGTGAAAGAGCGTACACACACTCAAGGCCACATTCTAGATCTGGTTATCACTAAAGGTCTCGATATTTCCTCTGTCATGGTTAAAGACATGGCCCTGTCTGATCATTTCTGTGTCTTTTTTGAATCACTTATCACCCCAAATGTTCCAGTAAACTCCGTTTCTGTTAAGAAAAGGTACATTGATGAGAGTACCAAAGCTCAGTTTATGGAAGCCATAGCTATCTCTCCAACAATAAGTGCTGAGTCAGTTTATGTACACCTGGATAATTTTAATGCCAAAATATTGAATGTCATGGATCGTGTTGCACCGGTAAAGGTAAAGAAAACTATGAGCAAACAGAAAACACCATGGAGAACCACCATGATGGTAAGCGCCCTGAAAAGAGAATGTAGGAAAGCGGAACGTAAGTGGAGGAAAACTAAACTTCAAATTCACTATGATATCTATAAACAAAGC
>JACXGI010020053.1:0-11531 GCA_016801175.1 Esox masquinongy | reverse complement strand
CACCGGATCCTCACCACAACAGCCTATTACTGCACACCGGATCCTCACCACAACACCCCGGACTCTCCACTATTACGCACACCGGATCCTCACCACATCACCCGGACTCTCCACTATTACGCACACCGGATCCTCACCACATCACCCGGACTCTCCACTATTACGCACACCGGATCCTCACCACAACAGCCTATTACTGCACACCGGATCCTCACCACAACAGCCTATTACTGCACACCGGATCCTCACCACAACAGCCTATAACTGCACACCGGATCCTCACCACAACAGCCTATTACTGCAGACCGGATCCTTACCACAACAGCCTATAACTGCCCTTGTGTTTGTCGGAGTCTTTGTGGAGTTTTGTCTGCTAGTTGTCTGTGTGTTCGTTGGTTTTCTCGCCTAGTGTGCTTGTTCCTTTGTATCAGTTCTAGCCGTTTTGGCCTTCATTGTTTTGTATTACGCATTACGCTTTTCAGCTTAGTAAACCCTTGTTTCACCATTCAACCTGCACCTGGGCTCCTTGCTTACCACACCGTGAAATACATCAATAACGAAATTTAAAAATGTAAATTTGATGAGCTGAGTAAAAGGATGATCAAAGGATAACTTTTGATGCGGTGGCATTTGCGGTCGCTGTTGGTTTGTTTCTTGTTTTTTGCGAGGAGGCTCAGGCTTTGGAGGTGGCGGCTCAATATCAGAATCAGATGAAGACCCGACATATGACACGTCGATTTCCGGATCTATTTCTGATCCTCCATCTGACTCCATCTCATCTACATCTTGCAGCATCTGCAATGCTGTCAGGGCGTCGAATAGTCAGGTTCTATTTGCCATTGTGTACTAAACGCTGTAAATTTTGTCTGAGTTGTGTCTGACTTGCTCACCGAGTTCAGATTATATACAATTTCTACCCTCATCGTCATTTTTCATCATTGCACTTCAGTCACATGCATAGGTGTGTCTGGGTTGATCAGGGGGTTATTGCCCATTCATCCATTGACGTCATTGCTATTTCATTACAATTCATTAGATTAGATTAGATTCAACTTTGTCACTGAAGAAGTACAAGTACAGTATAATGAACTGCAGTTAGCATCTAACCAGAAGTGCAAATAGAAAATTGCAAAAAATTTACAAGTGAAACAATTAAAAACAATGTATAAGTGGGATCACTTGTAACATAGTATAAGTATTTATGATACATGTATTTAAGATATGTATTTCAAATACAAAATAGTCTTTTGTAATTTGTATTTGATAGGCTTGATGAAAATGGCTTCATATTTTGTATAAAAATAATTGTGTTTTATATTTTGTATAAAATGTAAAATACTTTGTGAGAAGTCTGCTTGATGACATCATAAAATGCTGCCTCTAACTAGTGCCTTCTCAGTAATATGCCCAGACTTGTTATGATCAAAAGGTCAAGGTGAGGAATATGTAGGTTGCCAGCTTTCCATCGATTTTTTGTTGAGCATAAATTGCTAAAATTTTTAACAGTTCATCTTAAGTTTTGTTTTACGTTTTAGTAGCCTAGGCAAAATTGTTAACCAATGTATGTAATGTTCTAGCTAACTATTTGACCCGAGTAGCAGCCCTCACAGTTAATATTAGCTTGTTACTTTCAGCCTATGTTAGGGTTTCTTTTGTTGTTCATGAAAATGTTGTTGTTGTGCACACGCTTACTCACTCGACCCACACTCACACAGGTTTGACTGTTTTTGGTAGACCTTTTGAGCTGTTTAGGAATACCTGGTCTGTAGTATTCTCTACTGGAGTTTAAATAAATGTTCTTACCACACTGTTAATGTGAATGTGTTCTCAATACCTATATTCTGAGGCTGTCAATAGATTCAGTGGTTGGAGTTGGGTTAATACTCCTTGACAAGTTCTTTTGCTACTTTCTGATTATGTTTCTGGCTACATTTAAAATCAAACAATTAATACATATTGATCATGTAATAATTGTTGACAAAGTGCTAAAATGTTTGTTTTCAGCTTCCAAATAGGTGTCCAATGATTAATAAATAATTAATTGATTGCTAAATGATTGTACCCTAATTGAAGTGCGGTTGTGCTCATAAGTCTGCATACCCTGGCAGAAATTGTTAAATTTTGGCATTGATTTTGAAAATATGACTGATCATGGAAAAAACTATTTTATTTAAGGATAGTGATCATTTGAAGCCATTTATTATCACATAGTTGTTTGGCTCCTTTTTAAATCATGATGATAACAGAAATCCCCCAAATGGCCCTGATCTTAAGTTTACATACCCTTGAATGTTTGGCCTTGTTACAGACAGACAAGGTGACAAACACAGGTGAAAATGGCAATTAAAGGTGAATTTCCCACACCTGTGGCTTTTTAAATTGCAATTAGTGTCTGTATAAAGAGTCAATGAGCTTGTTAGCTCTCACGTGGATGCACTGAGCAGGCTAGATACTGAGCCATGGGGAGTAGAAAAGAACTGTCAAAAAGAACCATAGATGGAAAAGGATATAAAAAGATATCCAAAGCCGTGCAAATGCCAGTCAGTACTGTTCAATCACTTAGTAAGAAGTGGAAAATTTGGGGATCTCTTGATACCAAGCCAAAGTCAGGTAGACCAAGAAAGATTTCAGCCAAAACTGCCAGAAGAATTGTTTGGGATACAAAGAAAAACCCACAAGTAACCTCAGGAGAAATACAGGCTGCTCTGGAAAAAGACGGTGTGGTTGTTTCAAGGAGCACAATACAACGATACTTGAACAAAAATTAGCTGCATGGTCGAGTTGCCAGAAAGGAGCCTTTACTGCGCCAATGCCACAAAAAAAACGGTTACAATATGCCCAACAACACCTTGACACGCCTCACAGCTTCTGGCAAACTAATTTGGAGTGACGAGACCAAAATAGAGCTTTATGGTCACAACCATAAGCGCTATGTTTGGAGAGGGGTCAACAAGCCCTATAGTGAACAGAATACCATCCCCACTGTGAAGCATGGTGGTGGCTCACTGATGATTTTGGGGTGAGTGAGCTCTAAAGGCATGGGGAATCTTGTGAAAGTTGATGGCAAGATGAATGCAGCATGTTATCAGAAAATACTGGCAGACAATTTGCATTCTTCTGCACAAAAGCTGTGCATGGGACGCTCTTGGACTTTCCAGCACGACAATGACCCTAAGCACAAGGCCAAGTTGAACCTCCAGTGGTTACAGCAGAAAAAGGTAAAGGTTCTGGAGTGGCCATTACAGTCTCCTGCACTTAATATCTTTAAACCACTCTGGGGAGATCTCAAATGTGCGATTCATGCAAGACGACCAAAGACATTGCATGACCTGGAGGCATTTTGCCGAGACGAATGGGCAGCTATACCACCTGCAAGAATTCGGGGCCTCATAGACAACTATTACAAAAGACTGCACACTGTCATTGATACTAAAGGGGGCAATATACAGTATTAAGAACTTAGGGTATGCAGACTTTTGAACAGGGGTCAGTTAATTTTTTTCTTTGTTGCCATGTTTCTTTACAAATGGTACATATATTACCAAATCTCCAAGGGTATGCAAACTTTTGAGCACAACTGTAGCTAGATTTTGCATACTATTCCATGAATGACTGTCTGACACATAATTTATTATTATATATATGATTAACAATCAAATGTTTAATTACTTAAAAACTAGTTGCTATGAATAAAGGTGCCATAAGTTGTCTTCTTATGAATTACTTGTTTGTCATTGAGTCACTGTTGCTGATGCAAAATAGGCCCTTTATTACCAAACACCAAGTAACTAAATTAGGATACAATTATGAGTCACTGGCAAACTGTTAGTTAAACATTAAACTTTTGGTTACTTTAAAGCTAACGTTCATCTGGGTGATCACAGGGATATGTGAATAGTTGACTGGTTAACTGTTAACTGGTTGCATATGTCAGATTTATCGCATGACTTGTTAGGCAGAGAAAAGCTGTTGCTATCAAACATTGTCTATTTAATCAACTGAGTCAGGGTACTGGTGAAGGGATAGATCAAATAGGCCGATAGATGGAAGGTTTGCGAAGTGATTTCATTCTCCTTTGTAAATGTATTTTTAGTATTTTCAAAATACAAAAATACAGTATTTTATTTTGATACATGGTGTGTCTGCTGTATTTTGTAGTTTATTTTGATAAACTTAAAATTAAGGTATTTGGTATCTTATTCTAAAATACAATTTGGTGGATCTTTGCCCATCTCTGAGTGGGATGTATAAATGTGCAAAATGAAGGTGCAAGGTGGCATGTGCAACTGAAATGCAGGGATAGCAGCAATGTGGTTCCTGAGGTAGACATGTACATGTAACAACTGAAAAAGAATGTAAATAACATGTACACAATTTCAAAGAATGATTTACAGTAGTCTACATGAAAATATGGAAAAGTCGTTTGTCGACTGTATTGATGAAAAACAATAACGTGTAACACGTTTGCTGAATTGATAATTGGTGGTCGTTGGTGTTTCATTTCATGAATAATTACTCAGCGTAATACATTTGTAGAATCTTAATCTTTAGTAAAATAAGCAGAGAAAATTAAAAGAGAGATGATAGAATGTGTATGCGATTTTGATTCTCCTCATAAAATCAGTAATGTGTAATACGTGTGTTGAACTGGTAATTGGTGATTGGTAAAGAATGTCTGGTATTTCGTTTCATTAATAATTATTTAATTTACATTTTAGATTAACATTTGATGAATTAGCCTAAACAAGAAGCTGAATCTCCTATTGAAACCAAGGCTCTATCATTTATCTGAGAGTATCGTGCATTCATCCATTGGCATCATGCATTCAGTGAGGTTGTGATTAGCTCCTGGGTATCATTAGCGGCTGCCTGGGTACCAGTGCTAAGTGCTGTGGGCCGTTGGCCGATTAAGTCGGAAAATGGGGTAAAAAATAAAAAAAACAGGTAAATAGTCTCTAAATAGTTTTCTGTTTGTGAGTTTAGAATTCTGACAACGGAACAATGTAATATACGTCTATTTAGGAAAAGTCATGGAAGGAGGAGGGTGTAGCTTTCACAATGGCAATTTTTTAAATACAAACTCAAACGTCAATTGGCGTAGGCATTTGGCGGTTCTAGTGTTAATGGTCAGGTTCACATTACAGGAGATGTTGTAGGAGGTGTAGCAAAATGCGTATGTCTCTGGTATCCTTTTAATGGATATTATATTTTTCTGTTCTTTTCTAACTGAAAATTAATGAAGTGTTGTTCACAGAAATGAGGTTTCATGCTTTGACAACTTCCCAATAAATCTGGTTGTTGTTTGAAGGATGCCAACATTTCTTGCAATAACAGCAAAGTCACCCTGTTTAAAAAGGATATGCATTGTAAATTACATTACTAGCGACAGATAATAATTCATTTCCATAGCCACAGTTTTCAATAAGCAAGACTCAAGACAATTGGCGTTTTAACTCCTCTTAAAAGACTAGGCTACAACTTTGCGTTATATGCAGCTACATTTAGCAAGAACACAAACATTAACACACATTAAACAATCACATTTTCCAATATATTTGGTTGTTCTATGAAGGACATTACCGTTTGTTGTGCTAAAGGTGACATTAGCTCAAATAACAATAAAGTAATTGGATTTGCATTTTTTTATATATTATACAGTATAATGCTGGCCACAGACCTGAACAGATAATTTAACAGGCATCGCTTTCAATAAAAAGCTCAAATCATTTGCCGTTATAACGACAGTAACTAGGCATATGTAAAAAGAGTAGGCTATGCATTGTACAGTACATTACCAGCTCCAGATCAATAGCTTGCTTCTTAACCAAGCCAAAATAGGCAGTAAATTCACACTGTTTAGGAAGAAGCAAGGCACAAATCAATATAATTAACGTATTTGCCTTTTTGCTCCTGTTACACTGTTGTGGTCCAAATGTGATTAATAAATACATTATTCAATTTGAATTTTCACGCATTTCACCAGGCAGGAGAACCCCAATAATATCCAGCTACCACTTCTTCAAATCCATCTTACAGTAGCCTACTCCGATTCAGTCATGTAAGGTTCAATATAACGATGTAAGATCCTTTCCAAAAATGCATCCTTCCAATAATTTCCACAAGCAGTAGTGTTGCTTATTGTAAAGTACGCTAGGCAGTCTGCAGCAGTGTTTTACAGAATCTGTGGGGGCGAGGGAGTTGGGACCAGGACAGAGCAGGAAGAAACTGCTTCAGAGTTGTAGTTTTTTAGGAAGAGGAAACATGCTGACACCTTGTATATTTCTGCTGATAGAATCATTGCTGAAAGACATCCGGACAACGCAACCACATATGAAATGTAGAGGTAACACGATCGGTATTACATGGAGTCTTAACGAAATTAAACAAAACATGACTACAGTTATTTTTCAGATCTCGCTCACCTTTCAATCCACAAATTGACAAAATACTATGTGTTTTTTGGTGAGCAAAAAAACAAACCTTGCTCTTTTTGGCCAGTTATGTGTGAAACAAATCTGACTGCCCAGACAATATAAACACCACTGAAGGTCCCCCCAGGATCAAGTGCTCCTGTAAGTGTGAGACCCCATTAAGACAAGCTGTAGCCAATTCAAATGGACTAATATCCGTGAGCTTCATTTATTAGTGACACTGAAAAAGTCTAAATCTATAGAACGTGGTTCTCTAAAATGGAAGACAAAATGTTAATCTTCTCGACTCTAAAGGTATTTCTTAGCATCATTTTGTTTGAGATGAAACCCACCAAGGACATCTGTCCTCTTGACTTCCTGACCCAATCTGTCACTGTAGCATGATGCAAGAATTTGACAGAGGTTCTAGATGCGGTGGAAAGGTCCCTGTTGAACAACTTTCAGTACTGCTTCAGAAAAGGGGGACAGCAAACCCAGGCACTGATTGGTGCTTCCTGAAATGGAACCTCCCAGTCCGATTGGTTGCCAGGGACACTATTTACTATCTTGGAGTAGTGTTCGTGAAAACACCCAAGATCTCCGAAGAGGAACTGATTACTGATGACGGACTGCACATTGTGGAATTTCTGTTTCTTTTTTTCAGTGTGTAAGTTGAAAGTTCATATAAAGTTCTCTGACTATAATCATCTGGTCAGTCAAAAAGAAGCAGTCTGAGTTTGGCATGAGTGTGCATTCTAGCTGTTTATGCATAATCGAAAGGTTTCAACTTGTTATAAAATACATGGTATTGTTTTGCGTTTTGTGACTTGCGTTTTGTGACTTACGTTGAGTTCCTGTCCTTTTCTAATGCTCTAAATAATACTGACCGCTAGGGCACCCACTATCAAAAGTAAAAGGTTGCAAGTCTGTGCACCCTGCCCAATCCCTTTTTAACAACCACTGCTACAGAAACCATGAAGTGAAACAGTTAAGGAACTGTCAGCCAAGACAGTGGAACGCAGAGTGTAGAGAGAGAGTATATAAACAGACTCCCTGTAACAAGTTTGTTTTCTGAGGTGTCAGGTTCCTCGGCCAACTTACTAGTTTATGGTTATCTGTGAGGTCTGTCTTGTTTGGTTTGGCATCAGGGAAGGGCCACATAAATAAATTCAAGGGAGTGCTATGCCATTAATTAGGCTGGCAAAGTGAACTAGTAATTTGGCAAGAGGCAAAGCCCAGAGTGCTTTGAATTGCAGATATACAACCGGGCGAGTGAGAGAGAGAGAAAATGCCGACTGCTCTAATGAACCTCGGAGAGAATGACAGAAATCTTTTTTGTCCTTCTGAAAGCTTTCCTGACAGCTGCTAATCTCGAAGCAAAGGAAGACTAACATTTCACCTAGCAGTTATTCCTTTCTCCTGTCTGCCTGAGAGTGGCAGGATACGAAAATGTCTCTCTTCATGGACTGGGCCTGCCAGTAAGTACGCGGACATTCAAGCGTGGCGGCCGCATTGAAACAACTTCGAGGCAGGCTGATTTCTTGCCTCTATCTGCATAAAACCAGCGGTCTGTCTGCACTGTCTTTACCGCTTCAGTGAAGTCTGTATAGGAGGAGGGTTATTTCTCACCGTTTTTCCATAGACACTATCGATAATGGGACAAAGGGAAGAAGGAAGACTGAGCCAGGCTGCATCTCCAGTCTACAGGGTTTAGTGCTACAAGTGCCCTTCTCTCTGCTCTTTAGTCACACCCTGAATGAGCTGGAGAGGTTACTGTAGTGGGGCATGCAGTGCTGGTGCAGAAACCCAAGTTTGGAGGGGCGGGGAGGCAGTAAGAGATCCTTTGGAGCCAGCGTGCCATGGGAACACACTGCTACTACAGGTTCAATCACCCACATGTTGCTGGAGGGTCCAGGGGGAGAGCTCAATCACTGTCTACTGCAGAGAAGGACTATCCATACCAAACACACAGAGAGACACAGAAGGGCGGTCCATACCAAACACAGAGAGAGACACAGAAGGGCGGTCCATACCAAACACAGAGAGACACAGAAGGGCGGTCCATACCAAACACACAGAGAGACAGACAGACTGAGAGACAGACAGAGAGACAGACAATGACGCACAGACACAGACTGAGAGAGAGACAGGGAATACTGAAACCAGCGCTCAATGTGCCTACTGAGGTGAGACAAGGAAGAAAAGGCCAAAGAGAAAAGAGGGTGAAGACGGACTCAGACAGCGACCTGGGCTGGCCACACCCCTAGCAACACTTGAGTGCAGCCCACCAGCCACTTGACAGACATTATTCTGCGGAGATGAAATGCACAGGCCGGCTAGGGAGCGCAGTGTTCACACATCGCCCATGGAGTCAAGCCTTCAGACCCTGGCTTCAACCTGCATGAAATCAGAGTGATGTGAGGAGCAGGTTACGTCAGCTAAAATGGCTTCTACATAAACAGGGCAGCAAACACGTCATTTGTTTCTATATCACTTCACCTGTGGAGACACTTATCCTGAGTGCCAATCAATAAAGTGAACTTCAGTGTGTCTCCACGTGTGTTGTTGCCTGTTACAATGCTAGAATTTAATGAGTTCCCTTTCTAAGGTCCTGCTTGATTTAATTGTAGAATTTAATACTTTATATTGTTGTTATATGAACCAATAGTATTTAGTCCATATAACTTTCATGCGTTTTAAACTATTAAAATGTATCTTTTATAATTATTTGTTTTAAGAAGGTAGGAGCACTCATGGTTAAATTCACAAAATTTAATTATTAGATCATTCATATGAAATTATTTGACAGCATTCCCTCCGAAAGAATAACTAAACCAGCATCACCTTGTAAATTCAGTAAAAAGCACTTTGCAGTGTGGACAACAAACACCCCCTGAGGTGTTTTGAGTGTACTCCCGTCCTAGAAACATCCCTGGGACCGTCTCTTTGACGGTCTCTCTAAGCTAACCATTCGGTTCCATTAATTGCTGTGGGTGACGTTTGTCATCGTCTCATTAATGAGTGAGCCCGAGCGCCAGCCTCCGTCGGTTCCACTCCGTCGAGTGCATCTGTCTCGCGCTCAACCCAGATCCACAGAAGTGTCAAATTGAGGAGCACACCCACCAGGTATTAGCATATTGTCACATTGGCTATTAAAAGCAAAGCTGGACCGATTATCATCCCCATTCAGGGAGAGAATGGGGCGCCGCCACCAACGATGGCACATCATAAGAGAGGGGCGCTGGTAGAGGGAGAGCAGGGAGGTGTGGGGAGGAATGGGTAATGAGTGATGGGGCTGTGTGGAGACTAGCTAATCAGTCTGGAGGATGGAGGAGAGCGGGGTCACTGGCTGGCTGGCTGCGCATGCTGTCATTATCTGCTGGTCATCGGGGTGGGGAGGAGGAAGTCTGTGGTGAATTACTCCACAGAGCGTGGTGGCAGATACAGAGTTTGTGTTCTGTGTTAATGATCTACGAAAGCCCTCTTGGAAATGCAGAAGTAATATAATGGCTACTCTTTCATTCCTTTTTTCCACCACACACCATACTGTAGTCTCACCTCATAAGACATACTGGAGCTATGTCACAGACATATTCTGGGGTTTTGTCACAGACATACTGGAACTTTCTCACAGACATATACTGGAACTTAGTCGCAGATATATACTGGGGCTTTGTCAGAGACATACTGGAGCTAACGGTAGTCAGAGACATATACTGGAGCTTACGGTAGTCAGAGACATATACTGGGGCTTTGTCAGAGACATACTGGAGCTAACGGTAGTCAGAGACATATACTGGAGCTTACGGTAGTCAGAGACATATACTGGAGCTTTGTCAGAGACATACTGGAGCTTACGGTAGTCAGAGACATATACTGGAGCTTTGTCAGAGACATACTGGAGCTAACGGTAGTCAGAGACATGTACTGGAGCTTATGGTAGTCAGAGACATATACTGGAGCTTTGTCAGAGACATATTGGAGCTAACGGTAGTCAGAGACATATACTGGGGCTTAGTCACAGATAAATACTGAAGCCTTGAAAGAGACAGACTTGTACTTTGTTTAATTGACAATGTTACATAATGCCAGTATTTCAGTTTGGTTCCTTTGACTTGCAAATGAAGGTTACATTTGGTCCACTAATCCACTTACTAAGGGGACTCAGAGTCATAATGTCTCTATTTCTATAATCCTTTAAAGCGATTGAAAAAACTATGGACGGTAATAATGTATTTCCACTTTGGACTTGCGAATTCCTCTCACCTCAGGGGCTTTTTCTGTATTGATTACTTAACTACAGATGAGCAAGTTAAGTATGCCTCTCATAAAGCCAACATTTTCCAGAGTGCCTCATACCTTTCCTTCCCACATAATGAATCCACATTAAACTTACCCTTCAAACTTTTGGACAGCACGTCTAAATAAAGGTTCAAAATAAAGTGTTCCTTTAGGAAATCACAAGCGTAAGAATAGGAAAGAGCTGTGAGGAACTTTGAACGTGTCAGCTGTTTTATCGGTCAGGCCTGTCTCGGAGGACACGTTTATGTAATTAATTTGATTGTGTGAGCCTTCAGACAGGCAAGGGGGGGGCATTTATGAGATTAGCACAAAGTAAACTTGTCAGAGTGATTTCCTCTGTAGAGGATCTCGACGGTCAGCCAGAGAAAGATGGAGGGAGGGAGAGATTAGATGGTGGAGGGGTGGGTGAGAAGAGAGAGAGTGGGAATGAAAGAGTCAGACAGAAAAAGAGAGAGAGGAGGATGAGAGAGGGATGTAGAGAAAAGAGAGGACAGAACAGAATAAACTGGAAAAAAAACTTAAATTGGATTGCTGCCCTAAACAGATGGTGGATGTACCTGACTACAGTGACTGACCCAAGGTTAAGAAAGTGTTTGAGTAAATACATCCGTGAACATGGACTTGCTATATACAGGTGCTGGTCATATAATTAGAATATCATCAAAAAGTTGATTTATTTCAGTAATTCCATTCAAAAAGTGAAACTTGTATAATGTATACATTCATTCCACACAGACTGATATATTTCAAGTGTTTATTCCTTTTAATTTTGATGATTATAACTGACAACTAATGAAAACCCCAAATTCAGTATCTCAG
>JACXGI010020052.1:0-11484 GCA_016801175.1 Esox masquinongy | reverse complement strand
GCCCATTACCCCCCCCCCCGGCTCCCAGTCGTCTAACTCTACCTGTTTTATCCCCCCCCTTCCCCCCCACTAGAGGCCAATGTAAAGAGGACTATTGGTTATGGTGTTTTGCACTCTGCTCGCTGATCTTAATGCACTTGAACGCATTCCAGTCCCACTGGCTCTGAATCTGCTCCAGGTTTTCAAATTGTCTGTGGAAACTCACTGGAAGTGACACCAAACACACACACTTGTATGTTTATATTTGTATACATACATCGCTTCCTCTGCCGGCTTAGCCCAGGCAAGGTGAACTCCTGTTGGGTGGCAGCTTATATCCAACCATTCATCCACACAGGGCTGGGAAATTGAAAACCCGGAGCAGGGTTCTGGGACCGGATCCGAAGTGATGGGTAGTGACTGTTGACAGGCTTTGGTTGGTGTTCTGTTCTGATGAGTTGGCCTCCTGTAAACCAGTGGACAGTGCTTCTTATTCCGAGTGCCATGTGAGAAACAAATGCTTCAGTAAAAGGATGTTTTACTTATATCTGGGTTTTTTTGTTTGTTTATTTGACCTGTTTTTTTTTCAAGGGGTTTAAAGTTCAAAGTTCATACTCTTTATGTGGGGACCTGCTTAAATATTTGAATGTTCAATGTGATGAGCCTCTCTGTCAGCCCTGCCTACTTGTGCCAAACTGTATGTACTCTTCCTTCAATGCCTTGACTACAATGGTGCATTTAATGAAATATAGAAGAGAAAAAAAATTCTGTTTCTGAATACTTTTCCTATGACCTTGTAGAAAAACAAAAACACAAAAAAGTTGTTACTGGGTGAGACTTCTGTCCCAAATTCTTATTGGTTCTGATAGAATTTTGCTACAGTTAACTGAAGGATCTTGTTGTTTCTGATTGGTTGGTGTCTTGCCCTCGTTCAGTATGCCTCAGTCCAAGTGCGTGCGTGCGTGCGCGCACACACGACATTAAGGCATCTCGCTCCATATCTCAACTCTACTGTGCTGATCTCTGATCAGTGAAATGTGTTTACATAGTCATCAGGATGTAGATATCCCCTTACAACAAACTGAGCCCAAGTCAGTGGATAGGCATTTACAACCACACCATATGTAATCTTCAGGACTCTGTCCCGGCGAAGAGCACAGCACACTATATAAACTCTTAGAATAAACAAGATAAAATGGATACTGTCATAATAGCAGATTAAACATGGAGTATCTCTTCTTTCGAGTTTAGTTTTGTGAACATCGTCATACTCCTGTTTCCCATTTCTCCTCAGCCTGATTTCAGTATAGGGAGAGATTGGTAGCAGATGTGTCTGCACAGACAGCTGTGTAGGGGATGACATAGCTAGGCTTTATGGCACAGCTGGAATTCCATCTCCAAGACTGATTTCAGCTAAGGCCGGGCCTGTCCCAGATGCAACATATCCGTCCTAAAGCTGATCCCAGGTCCAATACGTCCTCACTCTGTTGCACCTGAAGAGCTCCTTGGCTCTAGTCAATGATGAGCCAGCCAAAGCCCCACCCTTTCCCTGGCCTCTCCGCACACGCTCATCATTCCTTTCACACAGATCACCCTCACATCTGGAATCAAATTGCATACGTCCAATGGCGTGTGGTTCCGAGATGGTCATTTGATTCAGTGTTTCTCCCTCCCTGTTTGGTTGAACCAAAAGTAGGTTAGACAGCGTAGGTGTTGAGTGGCTGGGCCTGGGGTGTAACTGGGTGGAGGACTTTCAAGCCCTTAACCCGCTCCTCCTCCTACCCCTTGTGACTGACTGTTTTTCCACTTAGGGGAGGCTGTATCGTGTGTCAGCTTTGAAATGCTTTTCCAGCCAGACACATTCTTATGCAAGCGCTCTTAAACAACGAGAGATGCTCCTTGTGAAAAACGAGGGCATTTTATGCATTGAAAAATTTGACGGTGCTCATCGATACTGTGCTAGATAATGTACTGATTGTTAATGGGAGTTAACAAATGTAACGTCCGTTGACTGGCGGCCGTAATATCTCACACTGTTTCTCACTGGTCTTTCCAGCTTAGTTCTCAATTACAAATGGCTACCTTTGCATCTGCTCAGGAGTTTGTTTGTTCAATGTCTCGAACACGCGTGCACACGCCTGCATGCGTGCACGCACTTTCTATTTTTCCACCCTTTTAAATATGTATGTTTGGTGGTGTGTATACCTAGTTAGATAACTTCAGACAGTGTGGATTATGCCACATCCAGAGCAGCGCAGTCGTCTCCCACACACCCTTCCCAAAACGATAACTTGTCTGTCTCCGGCTCTACCTTTAGCAATCACTTAAAACTGTTGCTAAGTGCCAACTGACATTTTTCCAACTCTACAGAGATGCTGTTTGCTGGTGCAGTGGGCCAGGCTTGATATCCCAGCATGCACAGTACTCTAGGATCTGTGTGTGTACACCATCATACGTGACTATTCCTTCCAGAGTTCAGTAGTAATGAAGGCTCTGTGCGAAGACCTCCCCTCACAATTCTCCAAATCACTGCACCTACCCTTCCACCATCTGTCATGATCAGGTCAACCTCATAATGAGACACACATTAACCAACCTCTGGGAAAGCAAGTACACAAGTAAAAAAAAAAAAAAATATTACCAAAAAAAAAAACGGTCCTTCTCACTTTCCTTCCAGACAGCTTGGTCTCCTGAAATGATTGAATACGGATGGCCGCTGTCCTAGCTACAGTTACCTGCCAGTTGATTTGTCTGCTGTTATCCTTCCCCTCTCTCCTAACATGTGTAGTGTTGTTTTCCCACTTTGTTTTTTAAACCCTTTGAATTGACGCTGCTTCTGTGCTTGACTCTGGGTGACCAGTACGTGCATGGTGCTCTCTGGTCCGCCGTGCCGGGACCCAGAGCTCCACAGTGCCGGGACCCAGAGGTTGTAACGCTTCAGTGTGTAATGTTACCATATGCCTTACATGTTTTCCAGGACTAATAAAAAAGCATAACAAAAAGAACATCCAAAGTGGAGCTGTCTTTATTATCGTGTTACAGGATCAGTTCAGTGTGATGGGATTGTGTTTAACAGCTGTGAATGCACACAGCTCATGTTTAGGTAACTTGCGTGAAAGCTGTAGGTGTTACAGTGATACGCAGACGGGAATGTTCATTGTTAAAAACACAGTATAGCATCAACAAGAATAAAATTGACAATAGCTGCCAGGACAAAATTGGTCCAAAGGAAATATTAGCTCAAATACTATTTTGTACATCTTGTCACCATCGCTTGTAAAAATAAAAATGGTGAATTGGTCCAAATTTACCATAACCAACAGTAGACTTAAATAGTTGATGGGTCATAATCCCCATAAAACCTAGCAGCAAAATGTGATACTGGTTCTTTTATCATTTCACCATTCCTTTATTCCATAGAATAAATATGGACTGGCTTCAAATAAAGACTGTTTTCATTTAGGCTAACTCCGTTTTGACAACCATGTAAATGTCATCAGGACAAAGTGACGTTTGTCAAAATATTTGCAACAAAAAGCTCAACAAAAATTCTTACATTTAGCCAGTATTAATAAAGGCCAACTTGTCCTATAGATATTTACACAATTATGAAAATGGAGAGGTGGCGTAAGCCTACATGAAACACAGACCTTATTGGAAGTGGATCTAAAAATCCCCTGTGGACTAAATGAATGGTGTAAGAACCAGGAGAGATGCTTTTCTGGGTTGTGCAGCAAGGTTTTATGTGGATTAGGACTCATACTATTTCAGTCTATAGAGAACTCTAAGAATGAAAACATTTTAAAGGTCCATTATTGGCCTATGAATATAAAAGATCCAGGTTGCTAAGCACTCCAGGGACATGCAATAGTTCGAAAGACATTACCATATATACATCTTAAAATTCTAATAAAAAAAACATTGAAACCAACACCTGTATAAACACACCTAAGACTACAATGATCAGGTTTTGTTTTCGTCTGGACACTTTGTGGTTGCCTCCTCAATCCCATGAACGCTCAGTACTTCGGACAGACGGCTTAGGTAGGTGGAGTCTGGATAACCGTTCCTGAAAGTAAACAAAATTAGGTCAAGGCCCAAATAACATCCTGCTCCCTACATAGTGCACTGCTTTTGACATCTACAGGCATTTCCTCACACGTGTCCCAAATAACATCCTGCTCCCTACATAGTGCACTGCTTTTGACATCTACAGGCATTTCCTCATACGTGTCCCAAATAACATCCTGCTCCCTACATACTGCACTGCTTTTGACCTCCATTGACTCCACTTCCATTTAAGTCATTTAGCAGACGCTCTTGCGCCCTCGTGACCTACAACATATCCCCCCGTACAGGCCCCAACGAGAATCGAACCGTAATCTCAAGGACGCTGGTCAATCACAGTGGAGTACGGTCACATGCGGGACACAGCATGTGTAAGGAAAGGAACAGCACAGGAACACCTCGACCCCCTGCTCTTCACTGTCGGCCTTTCAGCCAGGAGTCACTTAAGGTGCACTGAGACCACGCCACTCACCTGGACTTGCCCCCCTGCAGGCTGGTTTTATGGGGGATGCAGTCCCAGCTGACCCTGGCTCCGGTGGCCTGGCCCGTCACAGTGAAAGTTAGGCCCAGCTGGAAGGCTCTCTCCAGCCGCGGCAGGAGCTTCCTGGTCCTCTCGCAGAGGGGGAGGAAGGCCTCGAACACTCCGCCCCGAAACGCTGAGCCTGGCGAGGGGTGGTTCTCCTACAACAGTAAGGGACAGCGTTGGAGATACTGGGCCGTTAGAAACCTTGCCCATGTTAAGAGTTAAACGGGACAGTTAGAAAATTGTCAGTGCAAATCGAGAAATCACTGAAAAGGGTCAGTCACATTTTAATGTGAGCTGATTTGAAACAGGTAAGTGATTTTGACGGTAAACGTAAAAAAAAAGTAAAGTATGTTGAAAATGACGACTTAATTGGCACAAATAAAATGAGTCCTGGTCTTACCCCCTGAATGCCATCAGGGATCCAGTAAGTGATCTTAACCGTGGTGTCTCTGCCATGGCCTGGCAGGCTGAATGGCATCTCCGAGTAGCTCATTTTACCCAGAATCCCCTGCGGCCCCACTGCTTTGGGACAAACCCTGCAGTGGACGTGAACCTTGAGCAGGCATCGTTGGCACAGCGCCACCCCACACCCGGTCCTGGTCACGCCCTGCCCGCTCTCCCCGCAAACACAGATAGACGCCTGTCCCCCAGGCTGGCCGGACCTCTCTGGGTCTTGGCGTTCCTGAGCTCTCCCTGACGCCTCCTGGGTCTCAGCTCCGCTGGCCTGTCGGTTGTTGCCCGTGTGGGCAGCTGTGGGCCTCAGGCTGCGCTCCACGTCTGGACTGGTGGTCAGTGGCAGCAGTGAGCCACCACCGTTCACAGCTCCCGTCCTTCCCTCATTGCTCGTTGCTGAATGGCTGAAAGATGCGTCAGTCTTGCTGACGTCTGCCTCCACGACCACTGCCCTGTCCACTTTCTCCTTTGTGACAGGCCCTTTCCTCGCTGCTGACTGGCTGATGGCTGTGTTCTTGTGTTCTGATTCGCTGTTCTTCAGCTGCTTGGTTGAGTCACTCCTCGGAGTGCTCTTCTTAACCCCGGTGCCCAGCGGTGCCTCATCCACCCCTTTCTGAGCCTCTGACATCTGCTGAGGGCTCTCAGTCTGAAACTGTGGAGAGTTCTGGACCCCATTCACCTGAGATGGGCTGGCCTGACTGGAGGAGGTAGAGGGGGAAGAGAAGTCATCCTGTCCCCTCCTCTGATCTGTCTCTCCAGAGAACACCTCGCCCAGTGCGAGTCCCACCTGAGAGCACAGCTGCTGGGGGCCAATCAGATACACACTACCCCTCGTCATCTGTACAGAGACCTTCTTGAACCGCCGTCGCACCTCTTCGCAGCACACCTCTAAGGTTTCGTCATCCGGGTCGGACACACCCAAATCAGCCAGAGTCAACCGCTGCACACAGAAGTCTGCCTGCACCATGGCGACCAGCTTCTGCATCTCCAACTGACAGGTGCTCACCACGGACGATTCCGACCCCTTCAGGATGACAGTGACGTCACTGCTCCCGTCCGACTGTCTCTCACTCATCTTCAGGTCAGAGGTCATGTCGTTGATACGGGCACCGTAAGCCTCTTTCATGTAATTCCACACCACAATGGGAACGGCTAGCTCGACACCACAGACGCTGCGCCTGTCCAAGCTGTTGGACCTTTGTGTTCTGGGCGTGGCCTGTCCAGCCTCTCTCCGTCCTGGGTCCTGGACCTTGGGTCTGGTTCGACCTGAGAAGCTGCTGGCCCGTTTTAGGGTGGACCCAGAGGGTGTGACAGGGGTGGACCCCACAGGCACAGTGTTTAGAGTTGAGGTGAATAGTGGCGTAAACAGGGGGTCACCCCTTCTAAACAGGATATCCTCTCCCCTACGTGTCCCGGGCCTAGTGAGTCCTCCAACACCTAACTCGGCTCTCTCTGAACCAAACAGGTCGCGGCCTAGGATGGGCCCGAGGCCTGGTCGTATTTTGGGCGATCGGTCCCCTTCTATCACTGCCTCCTTGGTTCTGGTTCCTAGCCCAGCCGACCCTGAGGCCTTGGACCGGGGGGCAAACTTGTACCCTCGAGCCGCCTCAACCATCCGCTCGTTCTCGGCCTCGTATCCCTTCAGCAGCCTATCCATCTTGGTGTCCAGGGTGCTGCCAGCTGGTGATGAGACCATCGAGGTGGGTCTCTCTTCCTGCCATGGCTTTGAGGAGCCAATAGTGGCTGATGGAGAACGTAGCACGCCAGCTACATCGTCTGCTGCCTCCTCTTTCACCCCCAGGAGGAGGTACTGTTTGGCGTCAGACACATCGCTGCTGCTGCCCACGATGTAGACATTCCTGTCGTCTTCTCTGAGCAGTAGCTCGGGCAGCCGGACACACAGGCTTTCCATGGCTCTGGACAGGCCTCCCGTGGGGGAGAGCATGCTCTTAGGGAGCTGGGCTCGCCAGAGCCTGGCCTCTTTCTCCTGGTAGAGCTGGCTCAAGGCCTCACGAGCCCCCCTCAGACGGCCCATCTCCTGGCCAATGTCCCCCACCCCAGGATTCCTCTGCAGGAACAAGGTAGTCACCCCCTCGGAGGTCACGTCCACCACCTCCACCCCGTGCTGCGTGAGGATGCCCTGGTACTCCTCTCCACAATGGCTCTGCAGATAGAGGAACATGTCTGCATCCATGATTAGGGAGAGGTCCTCCTCCATTATGGGGGGGCGCTCGTTCAGAGGCCGGCCCACAGCACCCCACTCCACCTGGGACGACTCTTTTCTCTCCCAGCCTTGACCTCCAGACATAATGTCCCCATTAGGGTCTGAGCCTAGATCAGCTGAGAGGAGACCCAATGCCTGGTCCGTTCTCTGCCTCTGCCCATTGTCACCTCTCCTTTTATGTCCTCTCTCCTCTTGGGCATTAGTCTTCCTCCCTCTGTCCATAGTAGGAACACCCTCAGCACCATCTGGCCCAGGTGGGGGTGTGTCTTTGGGGGCCCCAGGGAGCCCCAGGAGGTGTGCCAGAGCCGCCTGGACCTGGGAGTAGAGGCCTGTCAGGGTACAATGAGGCTCTGGGTTTTTATAGTGGATCTGGATGTCATGGCTCCGGTCAAGGCTAGTCACTGCTGCCTTTTTCCCAGGTAACTGACTGTAATCTACAGTAGCTGACATGCTCACGATGACCTGGACGGGAGGTAGGGAGGTAAAGAGAAAATATCAGGCATTTTAGAGAAACCTTCACCTTCACGATACTGTCAATGCCCTACATACCATGTTTGGGTCCAGGTCTTTGGGAAGCTTGCTCAAGGTGAGTTCGTACTTCTTCTCGTCTACCTCCAGAATGTGTCGGCCATGTTGCAGCACACTCCATGCTACTGCGGGGTCAGCCGAGTACACACTGAAATCAATCTCAATCAGGGTGAAATCCTGACTAAGCACTCCCACCCCAGCCTCTCCCCTGAAACGTCTGCCAACACCCCGGCTCACAGCAGTTAGTCAATGGTGACAGGCCGTGAGGCATGGGACCTTGTATTTCATACAGTAGCAACTTTGAAAACGCATGCAGAATAAAATGTAAAGAGCCACTGAGCCAAACAGCAATTCGGTTAAAGGATCTGAACAGCGGCAATGACGCAGTGTAGTTCTTACCTGGTGCCTCTGTATTAGGAGGGAAGCATTTATCACTGTTCAGTCTACTGACCTCATTCATCTATATGCCTCTGCTCATCTGTAGGCTTTAATCCATTATTCATTTACATCCGGTCCCATGCCACCAAAGCCCAGCACACACACTTGATATGCACAGCCATAACACCTACTGACCTCTGCTGTCCTCAAAGGTGAGGAGGGCAGATCCGGGCGTTGCCTTGACAATGGTGACGGACGCTATCTCCCCCCCTCCGTTCCTGGATCTCAGGAAGTGGATGAAGAGCTTGTCTTTCAGCCGGTCCTCCTCTAGATGTGTGGGCAGGCCACTCACCCTCACTGTCCGGCCCTGCTCCGCCATCTGTTAGGCAACACAAGGTTACTGACCTACAGGAATCCCTATTTGGGTATGCCAAGCCAAGCGTACCTGCAGCCAGGATGTACCTGCAGCCGCAAATGTAGTCAGACCAAAGATGCAATAGGCCAACATAACTGTTTTTTTTGTAAGTATGAGAGTAATACCAACATATTTGATCAAAATACACCCTCTGCTGGTCGTTGCCACGAAACTTCAACATTATCAACGGTTTTTACTGAACTACTTATGTCAGTGCCATGGAAACAGCTTTATTTACTTCTGATAAAGAGAAATAGTGCGAGGAAGATGGACGAACTGTTCACACGTCTTGCGTAATGATGAATAGTTGAGGTCGTTCAAATTAGGTCCACAAAGATCAAACTCAATCGATGTGTTTGCACAGTTTGCGTCATATTATTTTTCTCCACTCTTCCAGGACGAAATACCACATACTAGAGCATAATTATACATTCCTTTTCCTTCCATTCTCTATGCAAGATGTGATCACGTTGAACATCAAAATCACCAGATCTATGAAAACCAACGAGAAAGACAATTAAGTTCGACCGGCGGAGACTGAGAAAATGAAACTTCAAATTTAAGGAAGTGCACACTTACAACGAGGCAATCTAAAGTCGAACCAAAGTAGATCTCTTCAATGAATTGTATTTTTACACAGCGATATCAAAAAAAATGCTTTTATAATTGTATTATTATTACCTTTTCAGAAGTCTCTCATATTTCTATTCTCGCACCAAGGACGTGGATGGACATGCATGTTGTTCAAAACATGGATGGAAAGTGAAACTGGGGGAACTGGAGGGTTGAGATTCTTGTCATTATTTTTTTTTAAAGCCAGGGGGCGAACATGGGCCAGGCTCTCAAGTCATTACAGTGAGGTTATTGGGTTGGCAACGTTTGGCAACCGTGTTCAGGACCTACCACAGCACCAAGAATTTAGGGCCGGTTTCCAGTGGCGTCGTTATGAATAGCCCCGGATCTCAAATTGACCCAAAAAATAATAATAAAAAAATAGCCCCTGATCTATTCATCTATAATTCCGATCGCGCATTATGACAATGTAGACGTGTAGGCCGCTAGCGTGTACATCGAAATTTTCCGCATGTACATTCAAAACCCTGTTCTTTCTGTCCCGGGCGGGGAGGTTGGGCTAAACTCTGAATGTATTGTGATCCTAGCGACGCCTCTGCCGGTTTCGCAGACACGGATTAAGTTTAGTCTAGGACTAAAAAATCAAGTTCAATGGAAAACTCCATTGAGATTGTCGTTTTAGCCCTAAACTAGGCTAATCAATTACCTCCGTTTGTCAGTTGGGGAGGGGGGCAACATCTTGCTGTGTTCAGAGCAGGCACATCGTAAAACAGTAGTGAGACGGGATGAATAATTGTGTTGATCAATACAAAGTATGGGTGATCTCCTTTGAGCTTGTTTTTTTTAGTCCAGGACTACATTTAATCTTTGTCTGCGAAGACGGTCCTCAGTCACTTGGCTTTGTCATATCCTCACATGGTCTTTCATTGCTATGCAGATGACAATCAACTATCCGTTCTAACAAGGAGGTGGCTACAGGCATCTCTCTGTGCCTGACCGACATCTCATGCACTACAACCTTAACCAACACAGGAAACATGAAGCATGTACCCATCCAGGCGGGACTTGTCGTCTAACATCTGCACAGGGCCGGCACCAGGATGACATTACTGAGGGTGCATTTTGTATAAATGAGTGGGCATGTTTAATCACTGCGTGCACCCACCCCCAAGACAATTTTTTTTAAAACATGTATACACTTGTAAAGGCGATCAAAACTCGTTGGTCTACGATGATCGCAACGTGTTGACTGTGACGATCGGACTGGGTCGAACTCATAAGATTGGCTATGTATATGGGGAAACACAACAGAGGGGGCACGGATTGCATACCTGAGGGGGCAATGCCCCTGTTTGCCCCCCTGTGGAACCGGGCATGAACACAACTGTGGGGGCACGACTTGCTACCTGAGGGGGCAATGCCCCTTTTGCCCCCCTGTGGAACCGGGCCTGCATCTGGACTACTGCTACTCACTGTCAGTGGAGCTCCCTGAATGTGGCATCGAAACCCTTCAACTTTTCCGGAATGTGGCAGCATGCCTCGTGTTCAGCCTTAATAACCAGTCCCATATCGCTGTGCTGCTCTGTACTGGCTTCCAGTTGAAGCTTGCATCTACTACAGCTTCATGGTGCTTGCCTACGGTGGAGGCCTGCCTCACCCTACAGACTATTTGCATGACAGTCAGTAGTCTGTATTGTTGACATGAAAGTCAATAATCCCCCCCCCCCCCCCAATGGGAATCAAACCCAAGACCCTGGTGTTGAAAGTATCATGCACTTATGAAGCTAACTACACAGGACCCCTCTTATTTGGGTTGGTGGGATTGTTGACGTGCTGCACGCTGCTTGCTGATATCTACCTGGCTACCTGCCAAACTTTTTCGAATTTACTCTTTGTAAACTAATTGGTTAAATTCTACTTTAAGAGTTTACCAACGCAATATTTTTTATCTATTGACCTTTTTACCCAACTTTTCTACACCGGGACTCTATTTGGACATAATTAACGGAACTACTCACTCCTGAACACCCGAAGCTAAGTACCATTACTATGCCTTATCACTGTAATTGTTGTAGCTACAACACGGAGGAGAACTATCGTCTTCGGGTAAAGATAGAAGAGTTAGAGGCTCGGGTTCAGAAGCAAATGTCAGGCAAGGATTATGTTAGTGTAGAAATGGAAAAAACTGCGTCTGTGCCACCAGGAAGAAACGACAGTGTTGTTAGCCCCCCGGCACAGCTCCTGCAGCCGGGCAAGGACTTTCTCTTGGTCACTGGGAAGAAATGCCGTCGACCAGTTAAACCTGGGTCGCTGCTAGAGCCGACTGAGATTTTCAACAGG
>JACXGI010020051.1:0-11487 GCA_016801175.1 Esox masquinongy | reverse complement strand
AAGATGTCGTCTGGATGGCAGCATATGTTGCTCCAAAACCTATATATATTATTCAGCGTTAATGATGCCTTTACAGATGTGCAAGTCACCCATGCCATGTGCACTAATGCACCCCCATACCATCACGGATGCTCGAACTGTGCGCTGATAAGAAGCTGGATGGTCCCTCTCCTCTTTAGTCCGGAGGACGTGGCGTTCACGATTCCCAAAAATAATTTCAAATTTTGATATGTCAGACCACAGGACAGTTTTCCACTTTCGCCTCAGTCCATCTAAAGTGAGCTTGGACCTGTTGAGGCTGAGAGAAGGCGGCAGTGGTTCTGGATCTTGTTTATATATGGTTTCTTATTTGCATGGTAGAGTTTTAACTTGCATTTGTGTATGCAGCGATGTACTGTGTTCACAGACAATGGTTTTCGTAAGTGTTCCTGAACCCATGCAGTAAAGTCCACAACAGAATCGTGTCTGTTTTTAATGCAGTGCCGCCTGAGCGCCCAAAGATCACGGCCATCCAATATTGGTTGTCGGCCTTTATGCACCAGGGTCTCCCACTCTTTCTATTCTGGTTAGAGCCAGTTTGTGCTGTTCTGTGAAGGGAGTAGTACACAATGTTGCATGAGATCTTCAGTTTCTTGGCATTCTCTCACGTGGAATAGCTTTCATTTCTCAGAACAAGAATAGACTGACGAGTATGAGAAGAAAGTTCTTTGTTTCTGGACATTTTGAGCCTGTAATTGTAAACCCAATATTGCTGATGCTCCAGATACTCAACTAGTCTAAAGACAGCCAGTTCTGTTGCTTCATTAATCAGCACAACAGTTTTTGCCTATGCTATCATAATTGGAAAAGGGTTTTCTAATGATCATTTAACCTTTTAAAATGATAAACTTGGATTAGCACACACAACATGCCATTGGAACACAGGACTGATGGTTGCTGATAATGGGCCTCTGTACGCCTATGTAGATATTCCATTAAAAACCAGCCGTTTCCAGATACAATAGTCATTTACAACATTAACAATGTCGATGCTGTATTTTTGAACAATTTGATGTTATTTTAATGGACAAAAAAAAGTATTTCTTTCAAAAACATGGACATTTTAAGTGACCCCAAACCTTTGAACGGTAGTATATATTATTGTTATATTCTTTTTCAATTGCTGTTTTCAGGTTTTTGTGCTCCTCTAACCCTCAGGTTTGACATTCTTTTCCTCTGACCCTCAGGAATGACATTGCCCTCTTAAAGCTGTCCACTGCGGCCACCCTGAACTCTGCTGTCCAGCTGGCTGTTCTCCCTCCCTCTGGTCAGATCCTGCCCCACAACAACCTCTGTTACATCACAGGATGGGGACTCACCTCCAGTAAGTAACTCACAGTAACTATTGTCAAGGTTTTGGGTAAAAGAAAATGTATATTTATATTTGTCTCTTTTTCGTGTGTGTATCTAGCTGTCTGTTTTCCATCTTGTTGTCCTCCACATTATCTTAAATGCCACCTGTCCTTTCTACAGCTAAAGGATCTGCATCCAAAATCCTGAAGCAGGCTAGACTGCCCAGCGTGAACTTCCAGACCTGCTCCAGACCTGACTGGTGGGGATCCACTGTTAAACCCACCATGATCTGTGCCGGGGGTGGAAGATCCAACTCTGGTTGCAATGTAAGACCAGTGAAGTGGAATGTCTTGAACATTGCAGGAATTTATTTGGGGGTGGTAAACAAATCAGTTAGGTACTAGAACCCACAAACTCTGTTTCTGGGTGCCTTTAGTTTATATTTGTCCATCATTTGAATTAGAATTCCATGGCTTAGCTTTAATACATGGGAAGAAAATACTGTATATTATTATTATTATATTATATTACTGTTATATTTTAGGCTAAAGACACTTTATATTATATATTGTGAAATATCTTAATACCAAATCAAGGATTGTACTATTCATTTTGTGACATCTCAGTCATGAAGTCTCTCCATTACTCCTGGGAGAAGCCTAAACTCCCTGTACTGAACTGTAGACACTGTAAATAAAATGTGACAAGACACAGATGTAGTACACAATTATTCTCTTTCATGTCTCTTTTTGTCATTCTCTTACATACTCTCACTCCCATTCTCCTGTAGGGTGACTCTGGCGGCCCCCTGAACTGCCAGGTGAGGGGAAGGTACTACGTCCATGGGGTGACCAGCTTTGGCTCTCTCACTGGATGCAACACCATCCAGAAGCCCACCATTTTCACCCGCGTGTCTGCCTACATCAGCTGGATAAACAATGTTAGTAGTCTAATGTCAAGGGACAGAGAGGACAGGAGAAAAGCACTGCTTTATTTCTTTAACCATGTTAAGGTTTTTTTATTACTTGGCATACCTAAATAGGAGTATATCTAATGTATATTTTATTTAGTAGAATTAGTGACAGTAATAGTCTCTGTCCATTGTTTTAACTGATACTCTCTCCTCCACAGAATGCCCGTTAAAATGGAACGTGGTCTTAGAAACAAAGGGTACTCAAGACAATGTTCAGTGTTCAATAGTCAATAAAGTATCAAATTTGCAGCATATTTTTTTCATGTCTACTTTTCACTGTCAAGTCCATGCTGTCTTTATTTACCTCACATAATTGTCTGTATTATTAGTCCACTTTTAGAGGGATATTTACTGTATTTGAGATGCACTCCAACCATGTCTTTAGGGACAGAAAAAGCGCATTTCACTTGTGTACCTATACCACCTATAGATGTGTGTCAATAGTTAAAGATGCATTCTGCGATTGTATACTTTATTTCAACCTGGATTTGCATAAAGGTGCTCTCCAGTCACATGATCACCCCAGTGAACTTGCCAAAGTCCTTATCTTGTCTAAAAGTGACCTCACCCGGTTGCAAAATATATATTAGCTTGCTAGCAAACGTTATTTCGCTAGCTAGCAAAGAGTCTACATTACACTAGGTTCACCTCACTCACAGCTAACACCGTATGACACCAGCCAAGAAAAGACTGAAGTTTGACAAACAGGCGTTTTTTTATGCAAAGACAAAGTGAGTGGTACAGCTAGCTCGGATACATTAGAAGATATAGCTAACGAACTACCTTAATACTGTAGTTGATCTCTTGAAAAGTTGGCTAACGTTGTAGTTCCCTACATAAGTAGCTGCATTTGACATTTCAACCTAATGTGGGTGTTTTAGTCAGACTTCAGGATCGGCTTTCCTTGTGTATATACCGCTTCACAATTTTTCACCCCGGGGGGGGGGTCCATGTAAGGACAGCTTGTACCCCGGCCCGGTGTCACCATGCTACGCCAGTGTTTGTCCCCCTCACATTTGAAATCAAACCTACGCCCCTGCCTATCACCACCAATCACAATTAAACTGAGGTTTAGGTGTGCAGTAAGTCATTTGGGGCTCTTTTTGCTTTAATAGGCAAGAATCAGATCACTCTTATTTTGTCCTTAAACCAATCAAATGTTTCAAGGATGGTCATTTCAGCTGAAAAGTGATTTCAGAGTGTCATGACCGGAGGGCAAAATGAAGGCAACTGAAAAACGTACTGTGTGACTCTGTAACAGAGAGAGAATTTTTCAAATAAATTTTCAACTTACTGGACGGGCCTGTTTTTTCTTATCTACACTTAAGTGGTGAAAAAGGGGTACAGGAATCAAACTATGTGAGTCATGGCAAGAACGAACATGAGAAAATGTTTGTATTAATCAAATTGATTTACTTTGCATTAAACAATGTAAGGTTATTAGAAGATAATACTTAATGAACAAAGCATTTATCTAAACATGATTCAAAGAAGTAGACATGAAAACCGAGAGTCTAAGCAAAAGTAAACCGAGAGTCTAAGCAAACCGAGTGAGAAGTGAAAACTGAAAGTCTAAGGTAGATAAAGATAGAGAGACAAACAGAGATGATGGAGAGAGGTGCATAGTTATCGGACCTGAGCACACCAAGCAAAGAGATCAGGCTCAAACAGAAGTCATTCACCAATCCACAGAGAACATACCATGGCATGCCCATCCAATCACAGTTAACCAGTTATCATTCTCAGAGTGGAGATCACACCTTTGTGTGACACCCTGTGGGGCCTGAACAGACTGGCCAGCCAAGGTGTTGTCTGCATATAATTCACCCGGAACAAATACAAATGACCCCAGAAATTATTGTTATAGAAATTTGTTGAACTAATGTGTTAGTGCCTTTTACAGATGTATAGGGGAGTAAAGAATTACTGGTTTAGTATTGGGCTAATTAGAAAGGTACAAAACCTGTATTTAGCCAAGTAGGAAGAATGCAAATTTTCTTTGAGTTGTTAGTAAGAGAGGAAAAAGACATGGGTGGAAAATTGAAGTCAAGAGGTACTTGTAAAATACAGATGGATAACCGGCATTTGGGTGAACCTTGGGCAGAGAGAGAAACTGATAAGAGGAATAAACCTAACTGGTTTAGACCAGATTAACATGTATTGATGAAATGTCAGTTATTTTGTGAGATGTTGTAACACTTTCTTGCCTATACAAAAAAGAGGTTTTCTGCACTGTTTTTCAGACAGACTCTCACTGATCTTGTATTAGTGTCTTTCTGTCTCTATTTGCAAATATTATATAACAAACTGTAATTGTGTTTAAGAGCATTTGATCTGTCTTACCTTCCTTAGTTGGAGTTTGATGGAAATGCCATCACATTACACATCCTTATACATCAAAGGACCCACAATTAAACAGGCTTCACCAAGAGACCCAGCATAGTGTGTGGTCCAAACAATCACTTTCTATCTGTCATGTACAGTCAGTGGCTCTCAAAAGGATTTACCCTCCTTGGACTTAGGAGTTGATGCCACTGAACAACACACAAAAAGTCCATGTCAAAGTGAAAAATAAAATCTTCAAACTGTTTTAAATTGATTACAAATACAAAACACAAATTAATTGTAATCTTCTACAAGGACAATGGAATGTTCTCTTCTAGGAGTGTAGATGAACTTTACTATTGTAAAAAGAAATGACTGATTATCATTTATTTATTCCTTTTTTCTGGTTGTGATCTTCTTGATCTCCCTACAGTACTGACAAGTTACAATTTGCTCTCTCTTGTTTATTAAGGAAGAAATCTTGGCCTTTCTTTGAGAAAACCTTGATGTGCTTGTATGCCCTGTTGGACGGGACACTGGTCAATCACAGGGTCTGTTGCTTTGGCCATGGATGAATTGAAGACTCATACTGCTACTCTACTTAAATTTCTGGGCAGATGAATCCGGCAGCTCTTTTCATCACACGTGTGGAGGAACCTTGATAAGGAGGGGATGGGCCGTGGCTGATGCTCACCATGTGTGAGGTTGGGGGCTTTGTTGCCCCTTTTGTTCCCCGGACCATTCCCCTGGTTGGACATTTGTTTTCTCTGTGCTGTTACTGTTTTGATTCTGTTTTGTAACCTTGTTTTGCGGTGTTGCTATGTGGTACCTGAACGTAGCCTTTCCCCTGATTTTGTATTGTTGTCACCTGTGTTTCTGCTCACCTGTGTTCAATTAAGCCTATATAGTTTTGTTCTGTTTGAGTAGCCTTTGTGAGGTATTGTTTGTCATTCGCCATTCATTACTGAGCCCTTATTCAAGTTATTCTAGCGATCTCGTCTATTGATATTCCTGTGTGTTTGACCTTAGCTTTTGTATACTAGACCCCGATTTCCAGCCCTGTGATTTTGCCATGGTTTCTGCTCAAACTGATTCCTGGTTTTGACCCTCGTCTGCCACTGCCTTCTCCTTTTTTGGAACTGTATCACCAAATAATTACCACGAACACTCCTCATTTGGAACCAGCAATCCATATTCTCTGACTCAATACACCATTACATTGTCAGAGATGTTTTAGAAAATAACACTGATAAAGTAAAGTAAAACTTAATTCAAGTCAATCTTTATTTTAGGCAGGCTTTATTCAGATAAAAATGGACCTATAAAACCCACAGAACATGAGGTATTGAGTATGAAGTATGTGTGTGTTCAGAGGATGTGGCGTCCTAGCTCTGCACTAATTAATGGAATTCAAAACGGCCTGACTTGCAACGGATTACTGAAGAAGGAAAACCGGGCACTTTCCACAGTGGTTTCAGGAAGGGAAGACAACAGGCTGTAAGTCTCATCTGGCCTGGCGCACATTTCTAATTTGTCGCGCATTTCTAATGAAGCTAGCCTACGAGCATGGCAGTGCTGCAGGTGTGTGCTATGCGGTTGTATATGAACAAAAAGGGAAAAAAACTTTTTTCGGCTGAATGACGAAGTGGAAATTTTCTTTTGTGTATGCTCATTCTATGGTGTTTTGACATTTTTACTAATTATGTGTGGAAAATGTTGCTTGTTATGGATGAACAGGACAGTAAAAAAACAGCTAGTAAAAATGACTGAGAAAACTGCAGAAGAACACAAGCTTAAACAAGTCCATGCATGCAGGCACAAGCTATCTCAATTAACTAGCACAGTGAAGTAATTTGAGCAATTAATGGAAGAAAAGGCAGATGTCCACATTGTTAAAAATAAATTGTGTGTTGAATTTAGTGGCTTGCAGCAATAACTTTCTGAACTAAATTCTGGTTTGTGACAATTTATGGCTAAGGATGAATATTTGGATAATCAAAGGAAATGGTTTGATCTTAAACATAAATCAATAAAGGAATTCTTCTGGAAATGCGAGGAATGGATGAAAGAGGTAATGAAACGCTCTGAGCAGGCTGAAGAGTGTTGACGCGTTCCATTGACCTCGGAAGTTGGAACTCGGAACTGGGAATGACGTCACACCCGAGATAACCCGAGTTGATCGTGTTCCAGTGTCCAAAGTCGGAAAACAAGATGGACGCCCCCATTACAAACCCTTGTTGTGCTTGCCCTTTCGGAATATATACAATGTTTTTCATTGTATTTCATTGTGTAGAAAAATGTTTTGACTGCTTTTTTATCGGCCATTCCGTAACTGGTAACCTAGCCTGTAACCTGGACAGGCGAGTGCTCTTCAGAATATTGTAACATAACTATAAACGTCATTTTGCTATATAATTTATAACACTAGTCTGCTAAATGGCATAGGGTGCTGCCATCTTGGATTGCGAAATCAGGGCTAGTGGGGTTGCTCCGACTTTCCGAGTTGGAATTCCGACTTGAGGGGGCGTTCCAGTTGAAACTTCTGACTTGGAACTCGGAAATTCCAACCTCTGAGTACAAATGGAACATGCCATGTGATAGACAAGTGATGGCCACAGATAGTAGGTCCACATCATCAAAATCGATCACAGCTTTAGGGGAGAAGTTAGCCACTGAAAAGGAAAAAGCAGATTGGCATGCAGAGAAAAGTTGCAGGGAGGCTCGACTTCAAGGGGAAGCAAAACAAGGGGAAGAGGCGGAGTTTGAGGCTGAGCAAAAAAGAATAGAAGCTGCAATAAAGGCTAGAAAGGGGATGCATGCAATGCAGATGGATGCAAAAATTGAAGTTTTGTAAGAATATGAGTACACACAGGCAAACATGAGCATCAATGAAGATGAACAGGTTGGCGAAACAATGGTGAAAACTACCTTTCAACCACCACCACTGCATGACTCACCTATACCCAATGTTAAACATGATGTTCAGCTAGCAGTGCAACAAGGAGCCTCGCCTGCACCGAGCATGGAATCCGATGACATGTACTCACTTTTGTTGCCAGCGGTTTAGACTTTAATGGCTGTGTGTTGAGTTATTTTGAGGGGACAGCAAATTTACATTGTTATACAAGCTGTACACTCACTACATTGCATTGTAGCAAAGTGTCATTTCTTCAGTGTTGTCACATGAAAAGATATACTCAAATATTTACAAAAATGTGTGGGGTGTACTCACTTTTGTGAGATACTGTATGTCCACTTTATACAAATCCAGCTTCTGAAAACAGGCAGTGTAATACCTTGCTAATAAATATCATACATGTTCTACACTTTGATGTTTATGTGTTCAATGTTAGGTACGAGTCTTTCCAGTGTGCAAAATCTCAATGAGTGTTGGGAGTTCCCTAAGCATTGGAACATAAGCATTGAGGGAAAATATGCAGTATTTGACTTTGAGACATTGTTTATATTATTCTGCCAAGTGAAGAAGCATAAATCAATGCATCCCGAAAATGAATGCCTTATTTTGCTTGAAATACAAAAACACTGAATATACTGAGGATATAAATTGAGTAACAATTCAATATACTACCAAAATTTAAATTTCAACTGTTTGTCACATATTACCACACATCTCATTTTGTTGATGTTATAGAGATTTCCAGAGATATCAAATATAGAATTACTGTAGATAAACCTTAACTTTCTCCACAGATGAAATTAACAATTGAATTATTCATAGCAAGCTACATCAACATTGTTCAATGCCCCTTTGCTAGCCAACTATCAGGACAAGCATTACATTGGCAATGATGGCAGCTTGCTATAAGCTACTACATCTGCAAATTTGCTAGCTAGCTAACTTCACCAATAATATTGATGATTGCATTACATTAGCTAGTAGACAATATCAGACATATGGCTGTTGCTAATTCAAGAATATAACATTTTGTATCGTATATTACGTAAACATGTGCAGCAGTACCCTCTTTCATTCCAGCTAGGCGAGTTTGGTGCGATCCTGACTGCTCCATTTCTTATGTGGCTTATCATTGTTCGACGCCCGTTGATTTTACTGGAAGAGATTGGGAGCAGCACGGTGACAGGAGCAGGCGGACTCCGGGACTCAACCATTTTATGGGGAAGGGGGGACTCAAAGATATTGGAACGGGATATCATAGAGATTAACAACGAATGTAGAAAAAATATAATATAATGTAATAAAATGAAATATGAATATATTATAGCAGACACTCCTGACAACTGGGGTGGCGAGTGGGGTGGCAAGACATTTGCCACCCAGGTGGTTTCGTCAGCTGGGTGGCATTTCGCAATAATCTAAACCAGTGGTTGTTTAGATTATTGTCATGCTGCATGACCCAGGTGGTGCACATTACATGGTGGATATGGTCACATTGATGAGTGAGGAAGGGGTTCAGAGTGTAAAGGTCACAGTGATGAGTGTTATAGGGGTTCAGAGAGTAAAGGTCACAGTGATGAGTGTTGAAGGGGTTCAGAGTGTAATGGTCACAGTGATGAGTGATGAAGGGGTTCAGAGTAAAGGTCACAGTGACAAGTGTTATATGGGTTCAGAGTGTAAAGGTCACAGTGATGAGTGTTATAGGGGTTCAGAGTGTAAAGGTCACAGTGATGATTGTTGAAGGGGTTCAGATTGTAAAGGTCACAGTGATGAGCGTTATAGAGGTTCAGAGTGTAAAGGTCACAGTGATGAGTGATACAAGAGTGGTAAAATACATCTAATTCATGGACGAGCTTTTTAGCAGTGAATGTAAAGATTGCTTTGCCCTAGTCTAGTATTGGCAGGGTTGTCATTTTTACAAGTGTATCCCCTTGCATTTTAAGAAACCAATTCTGGATTTAACTTCAGACTGCAGGTGGGCAGTGTGGGTATGGAATGAGAAACAGCAACCAGGCCAAATGCCAAGATAATTTTATATAAAGGTTTGTAATAAGGAGTAAATGGAGGTTGGCAGTGAATAGGTGGACAAGCCCTTGTGCTCCGGCTACCAAGAGAGATTTAATAATACATATACAGTGGATATAAAAAGTCTACACACCCCTGTGAAAATGCCAGGTTGTTGTGATGTAAAGGAATGAGACAAAGATAAATCATGTCAGAACTTTTTCTACTTTTAATGTGACCTATAATGTGAACAATTCAATTTAAAAACAAACTGAAATCTTCAAGAGGGAAAAATGAAAAATAAAAACCTTACAATAACCTGGTTGCATAAGTGTGCACACCCTCTTATAACTGGGGATGTGACTGTGTTCAGAACTAACCAATCATATTCAAACTCATGTTAAATAGAAGCCATTACACACCTGCCACCATTTAAAGTCTGATTAATCACAAATAAGTTTCAACTGATCTAGTAGGATTTTCCTGACATTTTCTTAGTTGTATCTCAGAGCAAAAGCCATGGTCCGCAGAGAGCTTCCACAGCATCAGAGGGATCTCATTGTTGAAAGATATCAGTCAGGAGAAGGGTACAAAAGAATTTCCAAAGCATTAGATATAGCATGGAACACAGTGAACACAGTCATCATCAAGTGGAGAAAATATGGCACAACAGAGACATTACCAAGAACTGGACGTCCCTCCGAAATGGATGAAAAGACGAGAAGAAAACTGGTCAGGGAGGCTTCCAAGAGGCCTACAGCAACATTAAAGGAACTGCAGGAATTCCTGGCAAGTACTGGCTGTGTGCTACATGTGACAACAATCTCCCGTATTCTTCATTTGAATGGGCTGTGGGGTAGGGTGGCAAGACTGAATTCTTTTCTTACAAAGAAAAACATCCAAGCCCAGCTGAAGGGTGCAAAAACAAACATCAAGTCCCCCAAAAGCACGTGGGAAAATGTGTTATGGTCTGATGAAACCAAGGTTGAACTTTTTGGCCATAATTCCAAAAGTTATGTTTGGCACAAAAACAACACTGCACATCACCCAACATACCCACAGTGAAGCATGGTGGTGGCAGCATCATGCTTTGGGGATGTTTTTCTTCAGCTGGAACCGGGGCCTTAGTTAGGGTGGAGGGAATTATGAACAGTTCCAAATACCAGGCAATTTTGGCACAAAACCTTCAGGCATCCGTTAGAAAGCTGAAGATGAAGAGCCTTTCAGCACGACAACGACATTTCAGCACGACAACGACCCAAAGCACACATCCAAATCCACAAAAGCACGGCTTCACCAGAAGAAGATTATTGTTTTAGAATGGCCCAGCCAGAGCCCACACCTGAATCCAATTGAACATCTGTGGGGTGATCTGAAGAGGGCTGTGCACAGGAGATGTCCTCGCAATCTGACAGATTTGGAGCACTTTTGCAAAGAGTGGCCAAATATTGCCACGTCAAGATGTGCCATGCTAATAGGCTCCTACCCAGAAGACTGAGTGCTGTAATAAAGTCAAAAGATGCTTCAACAAAGTATTAGTTTAAGGGTGTGCACACTTATGCAACCAGGTTATTTTGAGTTTTTTATTTTTTATTTTTCCCCCTCAAAGATTTCAGTTTGTTTTTCAATTGAATTGTTCACGTTATAGGTCACATTAAAGGTGGAAAAAGTTCTGACATGATTTATCTTTGAAATTTTCCTGCAACCACAGTCTTTGTGTAAAATGTTTTAATACACACACACACACACACACACACACACACACTGTTTAGCATAACGTTAGTGGCATGCATCATATTTTACAATCCACATTAGAGCTGCGAGTGATATTATAGTAGCTTGTCATTCCTATTGGTATCCTTTAATGGGAGGCATTTCAGATTATTTAACATTTTCATTCTGCCACATCCTGCTTTCAGATGAAGATAAAATTTAT
>JACXGI010020050.1:0-11482 GCA_016801175.1 Esox masquinongy | reverse complement strand
CGATGGATTGCTTGAGGGATTTCTTCAAGCTGTTTTGCAGACCTGAATGTTTGAAATATTTCACCAGTTTTTTTGCACTGGTCAACAGTTCAGACAGCTCAGTACTTTCAGCCAACACGTCTGGTGAAAATGCACTTGATAGGGTGACGTTCAGGATGTGCGCGTTGCAGTTCAGCCTGGTGTATCCACGCAGGGCAGCGACTATGTTGGCTCCACGGTCAGTGACAAACACAACACGGCCAGATAGAAGTGATGCATCTATTCCAAATTCACAGAGTTTCTGGAACAGCAGGCTCCTGATATTCTCCCCTGTTTTTGATACACCACTCTCAAAGGGAGTCGCGAATAACACCCTGGAAACGAGGTCGAAGTTGTTGTTTGTATAATGGATGGTGCCGGATATGAATGAAGTTTTATGGTAATCCTCCGTCCATATATCTGTTGTGATGGCACATCCATATGTTTCAATGATAGGCTTTATCTCCGCTGCCACTGACGCCTGCAGTACTTGGGCTCGCCCCTCGACATGTCTGGATACAGTGGTTGGATGAGGTAAAACATCTTTTACATCAAATTTGCCATATTTAGCGGCGACGTCAACTAAGTGTTGCGATATATCAACAAAGGCTTTCCCGGCGACGAAGTCATATGGCCTTATGTCTAGACAGCACAATTCCACACATTTCTCTGTAGTTTCTTGTTTAATGTGTGTAGGGAGATGTTGTTTATCCTTGAAAACCAGCTTACTTTGACCGGGTAGAACAGAGCAGGTGTGTCGCTTCAACCCAGACGTGCTAGATTTGTGCCCATTGTAGATTAGTATTTTTGCACATTTGTCACAATGAACGAAGTTCAGTTCCTTTCCATCTTTATCACAAACAATTGAGAAACTTCTCCAAATGTCAGACTTGCCTTGCTTAGGTTTTGTGCTGTAAATACCTTGTTTGAGGTTCTTTTCCACATCATTTATTGACATCTCCATCATGTCACTACTATGCAACCGATCACAACTTCTGATCCCGCAGTGGTTTTTTTTGCCGCCCATTCCCGCCCGCAGCAAAGTTCAAACCGCCCGCTCCCGCGAGATTTGCGTTGGGTCCCGCGGGACCCGGCGGGACCCAATCCCAATGCAGCCCTCTACTGCGAGGGACCACTCACCCAAGGCAGTTTAACAGTTTCAAGACCCAAAACTAGTTCTTTTGCCAAACTGGTATATAGAAAGCTATATAATTATAGTCTCTTTGGCTTACATCACACACAAACACACACACACACAGACTCCACTCACACAAACACAGACCCCACATCTGCCTTTTTATTGTGCCAAATGTAATACTGTTAAAACCGACAGTATCATTTCAACTTATTTTGACTTAAAAAAAAACAGTGGGTGGGGGGCACTGCAACAGTTGCAGCTGCATCCTGATACTGTAGTTCTACAGCTTTCATTTCTGTTCATTGTGTTATCAATGGAATTTACAATGTGGTCATACAAGTTTTAGGGGGGCTTAAAGAGAAAATAATGAAGCCCACTAAATATGTTCTAACAAGGCCTCTGGCTCTAGTACTGTCAAATTAACCATGAACTGCTCACAAGTGCTTTGAAAATTTGTTTCTGGCAGAGGAATATCCAATATCCTAGCAGAGGGTGGATGCAGAGCCAAGATTGAGGAAGAGCTGCTGCTCAATGCCTCTATTGCAGCAGATCACCAAGTGGGCTTACCTCTGACCAAGCTGTCAATATTTGGCAGTGAATCCATCACATCAGCAGAGGCCTGAGCCAATGTGGAACGGTACTTCACAGAACAGTGGCCTGACATTTATATTCTATTTGATGACGCAATTAACTATAACAGCACACCTTTCAATAATGCCTTGATGTGCCTAATAAATACAACAAAAATATTTACTTGAAAACAAGGTGTTCATGTTTTTATTGAACAATACCAGAATAAAGGTCTGATTTATCTGATGATTTACTTACTCAAAATAAACCAAACATGACATATTGAAATTACGTTCTGGAAGTGTTTACACAAATATTGTAAATGCAATTTAAACATTACAAGCTTGGTGAAAGTAAATATACATTTCAGATGACCAATGTAGATTTTTCTATGCCTAGAATTGACTACAGCCTATGGTCTGTATTTGCATGGTACATGGTAAAGTGTAAGTATGCCTAATGTAACCCAATCATTATCTAAGTTATGCATGTAAAGGCTACAAATAAGTTGAACTGCAATATTTCACTGAACTGTCAATATTTATTACTCATTGTCTAACAAATGTATAATTTAGCCTTAAACAATAAGTAAACACCAACCACAGTAACACTGCACAATATTGGAGCAGCAAATATCAAACAGGCTGCATTGATCTATAGATTTGTGTTCATTATCTAAGATATGCATGTAAAGGCTACAAATAAGTTGAACTGCAATATTTCACTGAACTGACAATATTTATTACTCATTGTCTAACATATGTATATTTTAGCCTTAAACAATAAGTTAACACCAATTACAGTAACACTGCACAATATTGGAGCAGCAAATATAATACAGGCTGCATTGATCTATAGATTTGTGTTCAATAGTAATGTAGAGCAGTGTTTCTTAATCCTGGTCCTCGGGACCCAAAGGGGTGCAGGTTTCTATTTTTGCCCAAGCACTCACACACCTGATTCAAACTAAAGGCTTGATTATAGGTTGCTTACATCAATCAAGTGTTTGTGTGGTAGGGCAACATTTGCAACAGGTGTGTGAGTGCTAAGGCAAAAACAAAAATGTGCACCCCTTTGGGTCCCGAGGATCAGGATTAAGAAACACTGATGTAGAGGATTAACAGTTGGTGGGATGAGCAGTGGCTGAAGGTGTTCCTCAGCTTCTACAGCTCATATTAGAGAGGATGAGAAGGGTCTTCTCGCTGTCCAACTGCCTTCCTCAATAGCTTGTTGAGCCTACAAGTCGTCATCCCCCTCACCCCATTGTCTATGTCCAGCCTGATGACTGTCAATGAGTAACAAATGTACATTTGGGCTAATTCAATGAATTTATTCAGTCAGTTAAGCCAAATAATAGGCTGACAGCTTGTATAGTTGGCTAACAAATCTAAAGTAGATATTGAAAAATAACCGTATGGCCTCAGGTAAACTCTTAATTTGAAAAACATTGAATGTGTATCCTGTGTATTTCGCCAATGACAGGCTTTCCAGATTTAGCACCACCCACAGGGGAAAATCTAAATATCAGGTGGTTTTTCTGACTTTCGTGCAGGAACGAGGAAACAAAAAATTGACTTACATTTATTTATTTTTTTTCTGGAACAAAAGGAAAAAGGGAAAAAGGAGTCGTTTGCTCGTTATTTCGACATCCAAAGTAAACAAACAAACGGATGAACGATACCTGGACCGTACACGGATCATCTTACACGGACCACGAACCAGTTTGGTTTATAGCGGTTATGCCCCAAAATGGTCCAGGTATCGTTCATTCATTCGTTTGTTTGTTTACTTTGGATGACGAAATAACGAGCAAACGGCTCCTTTTTCCTCAGAAAAACCAAAAAACTAAATTTTAAGTTTATTTTTGGTTACCTCGTTCCTGCACAAAAATCAGAAAAACCACCTGATATTTCGATTTTCCCCAGTGGGTGGGGCTAAATCTGGAATTCTGACATTGGCCAAATACACAGGATACACATTCATAGTTTTTCAAATTAAGAGTTTACCCGAAGCCATACAGTTATTTTTCACCATCTACTTTGGATTTGTTAGCCAAGTATACTAGCTGTCAGCCTACTATTTGTCTTAACTGACTGAATAAATGTATTGAAATATCCCAAATGTATATTTGTTACGCATTGACAGTCATCAGGCTGGTCATAGACAATGGGGTGAGGGGGATGACGACTTGCAGGCTCAACAAGCTATTGAAGAAGGCAGTTGGACAGCGAGAAGACTCTTCTCATCCTCTCTAAGATGAGCTGTGGAACCTGAGGAACACCTTCAGCCACTGCTCATCCCACCAACTGTTAATCCTCTACATCAGTGTTTCTTAATCCTGATCCTCGAGACCCAAAGGGGTGCACATTTTTGTTTTTGCCGTAGCACTCACACACTTGTTGCAAATGTTGCCCTAACACACAAACACTTGATTGATGTAAGCAACCTATAATCAAGCCTTTAGTTTGAATCAGGTGTGTGAGTGCTTGGGCAAAAACAGAAACCTGCACCCCTTTGGGTGCCGAGGACCAGGATTAAGAAACACTGCTCTACATTACTACTGAACACAAATCTATAGATCAATGAAGCCTGTATTATATTTGTTGCTCCAATATTGTGCAGTGTTACTGTTGTTGGTGTTTACTTATTGTTTAAGGCTAAATTATACATATGTTAGACAGTGAGTAATAAATATTGTCAGTTCAGTGAAATATTGCAGTTCAACTTATTTGTAGCCTTTACCTGCATATCTTAGATAATGAACACAAATCTATAGATCAATGCAGCCTGTTTGATATCTGCTGCTCCAATATTGTGCAGTGTTACTGTGTTTGGTGTTTACTTATTGTTAAAGACTAAATTATACACATGTTAGACAAAGTAATAAATAATGACAGTTCAGTGAAATGTTGCAGTTCAACTTATTTGTAGCCTTTACATACATATCTTAGATAATGACTGGGTTACATTAGGCAAACTTACACTTTACCATTTACCATGAAAATACAGACCATAGGTTGTAGTCAATTCTAGGCATAGAAAATATCTACATTGGACATCTGAAATGTATATCTACTTGCACCAATCTTGTAGTGTTTAAATTACATTTACAATATTTGTGTAAACACTTCCAGAACAATATTTCAGTATGTCACGTTTGGTTAATTTTGAGTAAGTAAATCATCAGATAAATCAGACCTTTATGCTGGTATTGATCAATAAAAACATGAACCCCTTATTTTCAAGCAAATCTTTTTGTTGTATTCATTAGGCACACCTTTCATTTTGGGATGAAAGAAGTCCTTTGCCTACTGGGAAACAGTGCTTAAAGTCTAATTGGGCGACCCATAGCTTTAGAAGTAGGCTAATCAATAGGCCTACGAACTTCATGATAGTAAATAATAGAGACAATAATAATATAAATAATTACATACATGTATTGGTTGAATTTTGTTAGTGATTCAGGTGTTTAACAATACTGTGGTGCTATGAGGTACCACTCACCCAAGGCAGTTTTAACAGTTTCAAGACCCAAACTACTTCCTTCACCAACCTGCTTTATAGAAAGCTATATAATTATAGTCTTTTTGGCTTACATTGACTTTTTTCCTTTTGTTTTTCAGAGCACCTTATAACCCAAAAGCGCTTACTCTTGCACACACAAACCCCATTCACACAGACACTGAACTCTGCCTTTTTATTGTGCCAAATTAAAGTTAAAACTGACAATACCATTTATACAATTTTCTCCTTCAGAAAATAAACTAGATAGAATTTATTTTGATGATTGACTCAATTTGTTTATCCCATTTTACTTGCAATGTCACAAAGGTTTTGACAAAACCTATAAATGCCAACAGCTGAAACCCAACCTGAACCCTCATTCGATTTGTATGTGTAGCTCTAGTACTGTGAAATCAACCAGGGACTGCTTATAAGTGATGTCTCCACTTTGCCAACATGTTATTTCAGACAGAGGAGGACCCAGTTGCCTAGTTGAGGGTGGATGCAGAGCTAAGATTGAGGAACAGTTGCTGCCTAATGTCTCTATTGCAGCAGATTGGTATCATCAAGAAGTGGGCTCACCTCTGACCAGGTTGTCAATGTTTGACAGTGATCCCTTCACATCAGCAGAGGACAGAGCCAATGCGGAACGGCACTTCACAGAACAGTGGCCTGACATGTCTATTCTCATTGATGAGGCAGTGAACTACCACCGCACACCTTTCAAAAATGCCTTGATGTGCCTAATAAATACAACAAAAAGATTTGCCTGAAAACAAGGTGTTAATATATTTATTGATCAATATCAGAATAAAGGTTTGATTTATCTGATGATTTACTATGATTTACAATAAGTAAACACCAACCACAGTAACACTGCACAATATTGGAGCAGCAAATACCAAATAAGCTGCACTGATCTATAGATTGTTGTTCAATTGTATTGATAATCATTGCTTCCTACCGATGAGGCTGGCGGCCTTGCCACGTGCTATGGGTTTTAAGGATTCGAAAAAAGGCTACTTTCCTTATAAGTTTAACATCAAGGAGAATGAGAACTATGTTGGCCCCCATCCGGAACCACATTACTAGGGTGTGAATACCATGAGGCTAAAGAAAAAGATGAGTTTTTGCAATGGTGCGCAACTGTTACTGCAGACCCCTTTGTCATGCAGGATGAAATAAAGGCTTACTGTGTGAATGATGTGGTGATCTTGAGAGAGGGTTGTATGCGCTACAGACTCGAGTTCCTGGAGTGTGGTGATGTTGACCCGTTCCGGTCAATTATGATTGCTTCGGCTTGCATGAAAGTCTTTTGCAACAGATTCCTCACCAAGCACACCATTGCATTGGTCCCCTCAGACAATTACAACCGTTGTCAGAAGACATTCTCAAACAGCTCAATCCAATGGCTTGAATATATGGCCTCTGATGAGAATATATCAATACAGCACGCCCTGAACAGGGGTGAAGTGAAAATCAGTGCCTACTATGTTGCCTACTATGGATATGCTGAACGCGATGGGGTGTGCACAGTCTATGAATTTCTAGGCTGTTTCTGGCACGGTCACCCAAAGTGTCATTGTTCAGCAAGCACCAATCCAGTGACAAAGATTCAGTACAGGTTGATGCACCAACAATGGCTGACAAAGCTTGAGGTTTTAAAAGAACAACACAACGTACATGTTCAATACATATGGGAGTGTGAGTGGAATCAGCTTAAAAACACATCCGCAGATGTCAAAGCATTCTTGAAGACCTTTGATGCTCCAAAGCGCCTTGACCCTCGGGATGCTCTTTTTGGCAGTCGTACCAATGCAATTCATTTGAAGTTTACGGCTCGAGAAGGGGAGACTATTCAGTATGTCTGTAGTCTTTACCCATTCTACAACAAGACAAAGACTTATCCGATTGGACATCCAGACATAATCTTTCAAGATTTCAAACCGCTAGACACCTACTTTGGTATTGTTAGGGCTACGGTGTGTCCACCGAAAGGCCTTTATCACCCCGTTTTACCACACAGGGTCGGCGGTAAGCTGTTCTTTCCCTTGTGTAAATTATGTGCAGAGTCTGAAAACCAGGTAACTGATTGTTCACATACTGACTCAGAAAGATCTTTAACTGGTACCTGGGTTTCTATTGAGCTGGTTAAGGCTGTTGAGAAAGGTTATCGCATTGTGAAAATATTCAAAGTCTGGGATTTCACCAGGACATCAGATAATCTTTTTGCAGATTACATGAGAACATTCCTGAAGCACAAGCAGGAAGCTAGCGGCTTCCCGCCATCTGTGGTTGACGATGATGCTAAAGACCAGTATATCTGTGAATATCATGAAAAGGAGGGTGTGCAGCTTGACAAGGAAAACATTGTTGTAAACAGTGCTAGGCGATCTTTGGCTAAATTGGCAATGAATAGTCTTTGGGGTAAGATGGGTTAGCGGTCTAAACTTATGAACACAATGCTAATTACAGATCCGGAGGAATTTAGCCACTACCTTTTTTCCAGTGAAATAGAAGTTGGTTATTTCTCTTTCATCTCAGACACAGTTGCGATGGTACAGTGGCGTTACACAAAACAAACACCAATCAAACCACGTAACGGCAACATTTTTATTGCCGCGTTCACAACCGCTTATGCTAGACTCGAGTATTCACTCATGGAGAAATTGGATAGACGTGTACTCTACACAGACACTGATTCAGTGATCTTTGTCACACGCCATGGGGATTGGGTGCCCCCACTGGGGCCATTCTTGGGTGACTTGACCGATGAGTTACCAGATGGTGACAGCATCGCTCAATTTGTTAGTGGTGGGACAAAGACATACGGTTACAAAACCGTTAAAGGTCTGACCTGTATCAAAGCAAAAGGCATTAAATTCAACAGCTACAACACAACCATTGTTAATTTGGAGACGCTAACACGACTTTTTGATAACTTTGTACGAGGTGAGGGTTTTGATCATGATCACATCCTTGCTAATGCAGACACAATTGCGAGAGATAAAAGAACATTCACATTGAAAAACCGAGTAGTGTTTAAGCGTTTCAGAGTTGTGTACAACAAGCATGTACTGCTCCCTGATTACAGCACAAGGCCTTACGGGTACTAAATCACATTCTAGGATGGATAGCGGTTTTGACCCGTGACTTCAACACCCATTCAGCTGTGTCATTAGCGGCCAAAATTATATACATGTCTAGAAAGAACACTTCAGTCACAAAGAAAAGAAAAACCATCAACTAATCTGGAGGATTTCTACTAACGTTACTACCATTGTTGAAAATGACTTAGACTCATGATTTCGCAATATACTGTTGAAGCCTGATATGGATTTACATGAGAAAGCTAAAAGATACTCTGCCATTATACAAACATTTTTGACTGCTGTGAGACAGGGGGAGCTTGACACAAATACACTGACTTTAAGTCTACCCAGGTCTGAGACTGGGCCTGATGTAGTAAACATGACTGAGACTAAGCAAACTGTTGACCGAAATGTTAACCTTGTTGATGAAATTTTGGATAATGTGCCTGCGAGGCGTAGGAAGAATGTTGAATATATTCTTAATAGAATGTACAGGTCTAAATATTTGACTTCATGGACTTCAAATGGTGAATTCATTTTCAAAGGAGAGATAATCAAGGGTTCGCACCTGTTGGATCTGGTTAAAAGTGTGACAGCAACCAATAAAATTGCTGACGCTAGAAGGCCATTGGGGTGGGGGCTGTTTTTAGAGGCCATGTCATGTCTCAACATGCATTTTACAACTATTCCAAATGAGCTTGTAAGGCGTAAAATCAATTTGTATAAACAAACATCTGGCGACACAATGGATGATTTAGCCACTCCCCCAGCAACTGGTTATCAACCAACCAAAGCTTTCTTCGTACCCCGTACCACGGACCCCACAAAATGGCTTCCATTGTGTTTTTATTTTATGCTTTTTTATCATTTCTGATTCATTGTCAAAGTGTATGTTTTACCTGAATAATTGTTGTATGAAAAATACAATGTAAATATTGATGTGGTTTTACGAATGGTTTTATTTTTGAATAATAAAGCTGACATACACATGATTTACTTTTCTATTTCTTCAACAACCATGACACAAATTAAACGATTCACAAGATTGAGCATGTTGTATGCAAATAAACATTGGCTTATCACGCTTACTTTGGTACATCTTAGCTACAAACTTTGAGACTAGTGCATCACTTTCTCATAAATCATCAATATAAAAAGACATAGCATCTTTATAACGCAGACCTCTTGTCATTAGATAGAACACACAATGTTGTCTACACGTGGTTGAAATCATGTCCCAGACTTGTTTTGAACTGTATTCCACATTCTCACAGGTTTGCAGAAAGGCACTGATTGACTTGTGAAAATATGTAAAATCTGGGGGGTTTCCAAAACTGTCATAAAACCTTCCAATGCCATCGTCTGTTATTTAAATAGCTAGCCAGTGCTCCCCGGGGTGATTGCTCGGCTGTGTATTAACAATCATCATTGATGCAACATCCCGGACTGGTCCACTAGGTAGTTGGTCGCATGCCAGCACACCATAGAAATGAGTCCTAGATGAAAATTGGTTCACCACACCGGTCAACTCTGCGGTATTCATTTCCACACCGTTTTCCTAATAGTAGTCAACCATGACTTGTCGCCGGTATGACACTTCGATAATGGAGTCAAAAATTGAATAAACAACCAAATTAATTGTGTGGGGTAGTGGTTATCTGAACCTCATCTCAAGTCGTACATTCCCTGACTTGATCAAGGATAGGTGCTGACCACATTTCTCATCTGGCGCGCAGTTGAATGCATAAAGGGCATAGTCGTGTAAGAAATCAGACCTGGCAATAACCAAGCCTTGGTCCTTTAGGTGTTTTCCTGAAGCTAAGGCCAATTGGTAAAATTCACACACTGCTGACCCTGTTGTGTAATTTGGTTGGAATGGTTTGCTAGGAAATTGCTGACCGTCTACATACATAGCCATAAACTCCAAATTATAATGTTTAAAATGAAATGTGTTTTTTTGTGTAACTTCCTGTAAAACTGTCATTGTCCACCAATCCAACGACAATACATTTTGGCAGAGGTCCTAAAAATAGGTTTTCCTGGTTGCAAACGCGACCCCCGCCGGTAAACTAAATGTCTTCATACACACTCTTTCAATTGGGTACTTGGCACTGGTTGAGAGTAGCGCTTTAGCGTGTCCAAGTTTCACGGCTGGTGAAACAGACATTTTCTTGACAAAGAGTGACGCAGATAATATATGCATACGATAACGCACATCCCCTGCCCCATAAGATAGAACTCGTCTTTACCGCTGACCATCTTAACCTTTATGTCAACGCCGTTTAACATGAGTTTCTCTTGAAAGGAAATATCGCTATGAACAGGGCCGATCATTTCAAATGTTGTACTATCCGCTGAATAGGCAGCCCTTTTCGTGAGTCCATCGTCCGTAACATCCATGTGACCTGCGGCGTCCTTGTAAAACAAACCAGCTGAAAACTGCCTTTAATGTATCACATCCATAATTCAGAATGTTCTCTATAACGGCTCTGTAGGGGTATGTGTTGCTACTCTGGCTAATTAAACGATCACCCAAGGAGACATCCACTTATGAAAATAGGATGACTATCGGGTAGTTGATAACCCCAACACGTGCTCCGGCATCAATATTAGTTCCGTCCGGTTTAGTGACTTTTACACGTAGGTACAACAAATTATTGTTTAGGTCAACGTAGTCTTCGCCATTTCCTGCAATAAAGAACTCCAGAGGGGCTGGTAGGGTTGGTATTTCAATATATATATTTTTCTCAATAGATGTCTGTGTGAAAAGAACTCTGTTTTCATACATTCACCAGACATAAGGTGTAGGAGGGCCATCTTCCTAAAATATATTCTTAATCAACTTTGTGGTGATCCCTTTGAGTGTCCTACGAGCTGTATGCCTTCTTTTAACCATGGCTCTTGTTTTTGTCTCATTCTTGCATTTTTTACTCTTTGGTAGGCTCCTCCTACCAGGTGGTTTCTTTCTAACACCTCGAGTCATAACCATCAATCCTGATCCGTCCTGCTGTTTTGTTTGTCGTGACATAACACTGCTGACAACATCGCCAACTATATTCCTCGCTGCATTTTTCAGATGTGGTTTTGCTATTGAGAACCCACGCTTCAACAAAGGTATTGCCATCCGGAAAAGCCCTCGGAAAAGGCCCCCTAGACCAGC
>JACXGI010020049.1:0-11483 GCA_016801175.1 Esox masquinongy | reverse complement strand
ATGGCTCTCGAACCGTATGACAACAGCTCAATAGACTCTCTGTGTCACTGTATAGAGCACATAAATACCTGGATGAACCAAAATTGTCTACAATTAAACCAAGATAAAACTGAGATTATTGTGTTTGGCAACAAAAATAAAAGAACAAGTATTAGTAAAGAGCTGGATTCTCGGGCCCTTAAAACCAGGGATCAAGTGCATAATCTTGGTGTTCTGATAGAATCAGACCTCACATTTAACAGTCATATCAAAGCGGTCACCAAAACAGCATTCTATCATCTAAAAAATATAGCCAGAATCAAAGGCTTGGTGTCCCAAAAAGACCAAGAGAAGCTCATCCATGCTTTTATATCTAGTAGGGTTGACTACTGTAATGGACTCTTAAATGGACTCCCGAAAAAGACTGTAAAACAGCTGCTGCTCATTCAGAATGTGGCTGCTAGAATGTTAACCAGGACCAACAGAAGAGAGCACATCACTCCGTTTCTTAAATCTTTGCATTGGCTTCCAGTCAGTTACAGAATAGATTTCAAAGTGGTGCTTTTAGTTTATAAATCTCTGAATGGTTTAGGACCCGAATACATTTCTGATATGTTTGAAGAATATAAACCGAGCAGGGCTCTTAGATCCATGAACACAGGTCAGCTAGTAGAGCCCAGAGCCCATACTAAACATGGAGAAGCTGTGTTTAGCACTTATGCTGTACACAACTGGAATAAACTACCAGAAGATCTTAGACGTGCCTCAAACATATCCATTTTTAAATCCAGGTTAAAAACACTTCTCTTTTCACGTGCCTACGACTGAGCACTTAAACTTAACCACACTGTTTAGCCTTATAGCTTCCTATGTTTTTATCCCATTTTTAATCTTTATATGTTTTCTTATTGTATTTTTCTTATTGTGATGTTTTCATTTGTTTTGATGTTTTCATTTGAGTATTTGTTTTTATGTTATTGTATTTTTATATTTTTTTATTTTATTTTTCTTTGTAAAGCACATTGCATTGCTTCGATGTATGAATTGTGCTATATAAATAAACTTGCTTGCTTGCTTGCTTACAACAGAGACATTACCAAGAACTGGACATCCCTCCAAAATTGATGAAAAGACGAGAAGAAAACTGGTCAGGGAGGCTTCCAAGAGGCCTACAGCAACATTAAAAGAACTGCAGGAATTTCTGGCAAGTACTGGCTGTGTGCTACATGTGACAACAATCTCCCGTATTCTTCATAAGATTGGGCTATTGGGTAGGGTGGCAAGACGGAAGCCTTTTCTTACAAAGAAAAACATCCAAGCCCGGCTGAAGTTTGCAAAAACAAACATCAAGTCCCCCATAAGCACGTGGGAAAATGTGTTATGATCTGATGAAACCAAGGTTGAACTTCTTGACCATAATTCCAAAAGGTATGTGTGGCGCAAAAACAACAATGCACATCACCCAAAGAACACCATACTCACAGTGAAGCATGATGGTGGCAGCATCATGCTTTGGGGCTGTTTTTCTTCAGCTGGAACCAGGGCCTTAGTACAGGGTGGAGGGAATTATGAACAGTTCCAAATACCAGGCAGTTTTGGCACAAAACCTTCAGGCGTCCCTTAGAAAGATGAAGAGGAAGTTCACCTTTCAGCATGACAACGATCCCAAGCACACATCCAAATCCACAAAAGCATGGCTTCACCAGAAGAAGATTAACGTTTTGGAATGACCCAGCCAGAGCCCAGACCTGAATCCAATTGAACATCTGTGGGGTGATCTGAAGAGGGCTGTGCACAGGAGATGTCCTCACAATCTGACAGATTTGGAGCGCTTTTGCAAAGAAGGGGTGGGCAAATATTGCCACATCAAGATGTGCAATGCTAATAGACTAATACCCAAAAAGACTGAGTGCTGTAATAAAATCAAAAGGTGCTTCAACAAAGTATTAGTTTAAGGGTGTGCACACTTATGCAACCAGGTTATTGTGAGTTTTTTATTTTTCCCCCTCAAAGCTTTCAGTTTGTTTTTCAATTAAATTGTTCACGTTATAGGTCACATTAAAGGTGGAAACAGTTCTGACATGATTTATCTTTGTCTCATTCTTTTACATCATAAGCACCTGGCATTTTAACAGGGGTGTGTAGACTTTTACATCCACTGTATGGTTGTTATTTAGCTTATGGTTGTTATTTAGCTTATCCAACCAGATGCTGGAAGAAATTATAAGGGGCCCCTCAAAATGTGTTTCTTTGTCATAGCTATGAACGTGCACATGAGTGTACTTTGTCTGTGTATCACCTATAAGCTTGTATAAAGCTATTAGAATTAAAGTATTTGTTTCCTGGAGGACTTATATTTGAGAAATCAGAATCCAGTAGACTCAACCCTCGAATCTGAGAAGTGGAAAAGAATTATCTGCAACATTTTGGTGAGCCAGCCAGGAAGGCAATACTCCATGTTTGGTTCGACTGATTGCGCAGATGGATGGAAGGTTTCTGACTACTGAGCTCACCTAGGACAAGGTAGACACCTATTTTACTAAAGATCTGTGTTAGAGTGGGTTATCGTCTGCCTGTCGACAGGGAGGACCGGACTTTACTGGGTGACGCCCTTTTTGGGGTGAGTCATTCTGTAGGAAACCAATGCTAATGTAATTAATTAATTAATTAAAACTGACAGATTGATACAGTTAGTGCTGCCAGGCTGATGCAGACAAAATGATAAAAATAAAAAAACAAAAGAAGAAAGTTGTCAGATTGATACAGTTAGTTCTGTCAGGCTGATGCAGATGAAATAATACAAATAAAAAAACAAGAGTAGAACTGTAGTTACATATACCATCTGTATGTGTGTGTGTGCTTAGTGGCCTCTTTGAGCCACTGGAGCTGTAGTGATTGTGTTAGTCCTAATATTGTCATGTTGTGTGTTATGTCATGACTGATGTTTCTAGAATAAGGTGCACTGTTTGTATATTTTACTAATACAGAAATTTTACTAAAATTGAAATAAAAGTTACCTCTGGCAAACAAAATTGCAACTATTGGCCGCTTCTTAAAAAAAATATATTATTCCTCTAACCCAGTCCAGCTCCGGCTGTGTGCGATTGATTAACATAGAAGAGGAATAAAAAAGGGGGTTTTGTGTGTGTGTGTGTGTGTGTGTGTGTGTGTGTGTGTGCGTGCGTGGAATGTGTGGAAATGCCGGCATTGTTTGTGTCGGGAGAATGAAAGTTGTTAGTGGTCGTTGACACTCTAAGATTGAAAAAGATTGGAATGGATCAGCGAATCATGAATTACTTTATGTGAAATGTAACAGAATTGAAAGAGTTATATGTTTTCAATTTCTTTGGTCGGCAGCCATCTGTTTCTCATTTGGACTTTTATTTGGATGCATTGAATGCTTAATAACTAGTGAATAGGGTTTGCTCAACCATTCTGTGCTGAGTGTAGAGTAGTTTGGATATTGAACTGAAGCAGGTTAGATAGAAGTGGGACTGTGTTTACCCCTTTTTTTGCAACTGTGTATTGTCCATGGTGTAAAGCCCTGAGGTGAAGAATAAAAATAGCTGTGAAATAGGATAGGTTAGGTAGACAGAGTTGTGGACTGAGTGTGTGAGTGAACAGGAAGTAAAACTAGGAGGCTGCCCAGAGTTTATCTAGGTGCCAAGAACTCAAAGCTCCTCCCAAAACATGCCTAATATAGAAGAGACTGAGACAGCAACTAAGGACAACACGCCCCTAGAAGTTTCGATGTGTAAATACTCTGCCTTTGCTAAAGTTCTAAAACAGCTTAGTGAGAAGAGGAAAAAATGGACTAAAGACACCACCCACCCATGGCCACCTGCTGGCAGCATGTCGAAGGCACACATGAAAACAGTTCAACAGACACTTGAGGAAAGACTATAGAACAAGAATACCAGAGACAAGACAACTGATGTTACTAGCAACACACTCCTTCAGATATAGAAGTCAGAGAACTAGCTGTATAATTGGAGGACAATTAAGAATAAACATAACAAATTAAAGACCTCAAAAGATGCTACCCCGTCAACAGCCCCACTGCCACCATATGCAACAAAGCTTACGCCAACAAAGCTTATCGATTACTGTCAGAATTTTACCTCACACTGCCAACATGTGAGACTGAGGGAGCAACTGTGCATCTGGAGGGACAGATTATATTCAAGGGAAGCATCCAATGAAGCTACTGGTCCACCAGCAGCCCAGATGGAACCTACAGCCTATGGGACAGAATTCACAGAAGAAGAGTATGTAGACACCAATAGGGACAACAAACGAAGAGAAACCATATATGAAAGTGATGATGAGGGAAATGACAGTGAAGAGACAGTAAGAGTAAGAATTGAAGGGAAAATTACTATCAAAGAAAAGAAGAGGGTTAAACTGCCCAGAAAAAGAAGCTCTCTGCCATTTATAGACCTGAATAGATGTTGGGAAAAAGCAGACCATTCCCTGATAACAATCACAGGGATAGACAACCTGTTGCATAAGAGCCATCTGGAACCTGATGTTAGAATGGTCCTAGAAAACGAAAGAGAACGGCTCATGAAAGATGTTAGTGAAAAATTGAAGGCAACATACAAGATCATCAGACAGTCCCGCCAAATCCAGGGACAGGCACCTGACTTCCAAGCCCCGATGGTGCTCCTACCCAATCTGAATGCACCTGATGCCCCATTTTTTCAACATGTACCATGGGGAGCAAGAGACTTGCAGCCCATGCTCAACAAACTCCCTAAACATTGTGAGGAGGGGAGGACAATGGATTACTGCATTTGAGCAACAGACCATAGGACAGCCACTATGTGTGGGGGACATCAGACAACTTATTGCCCAAATGGCAGGCACTGAAGCAACTGCCGTCCTCACAGCTGGAGGTATAGCTATAACAGTACTTGATGGAGCACCATTTAACCACTACAGGAATGCCTTGTGGGCAGCAATGAGAAATCGGTAACCTATGCAACCAGACATGACAAATCTAACTGAGATGACACTGAAGGATGACAAGAGCTTTGAACAACTCATTCAGGCCTTTCAAGAAGCCTGGATGGCGGAGACAGGGGAATGATGGAACTCAAGCAGGACTACACAACTGCTGTTCTTACACCCCCTGGTGAAGGATCTACCACAGCCAGTCCAAGCCAAAGTGAAAGATGTAGTGGGCTTCGATGCCATGGATTAGAACTTGAAGAAAAGTCACATCAAACACCTTGTCAAGCGTTTCCGAGAGGGTCAAAAGGAAAAGAAAGAAAATCTGAACCAATCACAGGCCAAGGTAATTGGGAAACAACTAGCAGAACTGGAGGAGAAAGACCACAAGGAAACAGTAATAACACAAGCAGCCACCTTAACACACTAGCCCACCCTTCTGCACCAACAGCCACCCCAGCAGCAGTGGCAGCCTAACATGGTACAGCCTCAGACTTTTGCTGCAACACCAATCCAGATATACAGTGAGGGAAAAAAATATTTGATCCCCTGCTGATTTTGTACGTTTGCCCACTGACAAATAAATGATCAGTCTATAATTTTAATGGTAGGTGTATTTGAACAGTGAGAGACAGAATTAACAAAAAAATCCAGAAAAACGCATGTCAAAAATGTTATAAATTGATTTGCATTTTAATGAGTGAAATAAGTATTTGATCCCCTCTCAATCAGAAAGATTTCTGGCTCCCAGGTGTCTTTTATACAGGTAACAAGCTGAGATTAGGAGCACACTCTTAAAGGGAGTGCTCCTAATCTCAGTTTGTTACCTGTATAAAAGACACCTGTCCACAGAAGCAATCAATCAGATTCCAAACTGTCCACCATGGCCAAGACCAAAGAGTTGTCCAAGGATGTCAGGGACAAGATTGTAGACCTACACTAGGCTGGAATGGGCTACAAGACCATCGCCAAGCAACTTGGTGAGAAGGTGACAACAGTTGGTGCGATTATTCGCAAATGGAAGAAACACAGAAGAACTACGCAAGATCTCACCTCGTGGAGTTGCAATGATCATGAGAATGGTGAGGAATCAACCCAGAACTACACGGGAGGATCTTGTCAATGATCTCAAGGCAGCTGGGATCATAGTCACCAAGAAAACAATTGGTAACACACTACGCCGTGAAGGACTGAAATCCTGCAGCGCCCGCAAGGTCCCCCTGCTCAAGAAAGCACATGTACAGGCCCGTCTGAAGTTTGCCAATGAACATCTGAATTATTCAGAGGAGAACTGGGTGAAAGTGTTGTGGTCAGATGAGACCAAAATCGAGCTGTTTGGCATCAACTCAACTCGCCGTGTTTGGAGGAGGAAGGAATGCTGCCTATGACCCCAAGAACACCATCCCCATCATCAAACATGGAGGTGGAAACATTATGCTTTGGGGGTGTTTTTCTGCTGTCCCGCTGCAAGTAAACCAGCTCAACAACACTATCGAAACAACAGCATCGTTCAATGAAGAAGATTTGTTACAGCCGCTAGACTTCAGTGGCCCGGTAAGAGAAAACCTTGATGATGATGGTGTTGATTTAAATCAATTGTGTGATATGGTTTATGGACACGTGCGCAAGCATCAGTTTCTAAATGACCACCTGGTCAGAATCGAAGATGTGGTTCGTAACAGATCTGACGATATGGAATTCAATATTAATGGCTTTAGATATGAAGTAGATACACATTTACAAGGTTTGAGATATGAAGCTACAGAGGTGTCCACACTAGCACGGGAAAATAGATCGCTTAGGGATAAAATCATGCTTTTAAGACGTGAATTAGATGCGAACAATAGGTCAGATCATTGATGTTTTCATGCATAAAGCTTGTAACGTTTTTTATTATCAAATCGGGTATGTGTATGTGTGCAAGTGTTTCAAATGTGATTTTATTGCCGTTTATTTTGTAAGGGTGTGTCATCAACTTTTTATTTTTTAGATTTTGTTTACTATACTTGATACGAATCATGGAGCCTAAAAAACCTAGTAAATTATCGTTGACCAGAAAACGTAGAGCTAGAGAAATGGGTAGAGCGATCGGTAACACCACCCCACCCCCGTCAACCTCTACACACATTCAGCAGACCATGCCTAACACAGATGCAACGGCTATATCCGCGGATATTATGCCTAGTATGAACAATGACAACCCCATAGACAATAGCGATTTTGCGATGATAAGACCACGCAAATCGTATCCGAATAAGGCAAATCCTAAAAAAACGAATAAACTATCTTTGACCAGAACACGTAGAGCTAGAGAATTGGCTAGAGCGATCGGTAACAGCACCACATACCCGTCATCCTCTACAAACACACAGCAGACCGGGCCTAACGCAACAAGTGCAGCGGCTATATCCATGGATATTATGTCTAGGATCAACAATGACAATCTCATAGATAATAGCAATGTTACAATGATAAGGCCTCGCATGGTGCATCCGAATACGTCATCCCCTAAAAAAGCTGATAGACAATCCAGAACGTGTGAAACTATAGAAATTCTTACTGCTGATGTTAGAAACCAGCCAGACATGGAACAACCATCAACATCTGCACATAATCAACAGACCACACCCCAAAATTCTAATGATCCGGCCGATATATTGTTACACAGCGATGCACACAATAATCCTCAGATGCAAGGATTGTTAACCGAGCTTAGTAGCCCCCGTTTTTCACATGATCTAGTTGACTCTCCTCCGAGCTCTCTGATGCAAACTCATTGCAATGATGGCGATGTTAGAGTTATACAACGTAATGCGTTTGAATTACGACCGTTGTCGTAATTCAACGTAATTTACAAAATACTGGTGAAGTTGGGTATTTTGGCACATTCTATGCAATCATTATGGCAGGCTTTGATTGTTAGAGCTTCAGACTTTGTACACGGGCCTGGTGATAGTCTGCAGATTGAGTTGATTGGTGAATCTCTGATATCCCCCGTACATGTGACCATGAGAGCGGATGAATATAATGAACGCACGTTCGGTAATTTACTTGAAAGTGTTATGCAGAGTAATGCTGAGATTATGACTGATGAATCACTAGAGCTGGTGGTGCAAATTGTCAATAACCGTGAGGGTGGTGCCCCGCGACGTAAAGCTCAAACACAGTTGATAGAGCAGATTATCAATAAAAAAAGAAGGCATTTATATGTAGCTGTGAATAATGATTCTACATGTTTTTCTGTTTGTTTGATGGGTATGTTGAACCCACAGTACACATATGCTGAGGCCCTGGTTAGTGGTCGTGAGTTGCATACGGGAGCTGGTTTAGCGTTAGATGATTGTGTGGCATTCACAGATATTGTTCGGTTTGAAGAAATGACTGGGTGTAAAATTGTTGTCTTTCATCAAACACGGGATGGTCACTTTACCCAGTTTCAAAACAGCGAGGCCACCCACCCTAGAACCGTCTTTATGTACTTACACGATAACCATTTCTATGGCATCGTGAATCTGAAGGGTTTTCTGGGTGTGTCATATGTTTGTGAGTGGTGTTATACAGGTTTTAATCCCATGTTATACAGGTTTTAAACCCATGGTGATCATGGCTGTAAACATAGCTGTAGTGTCTGTCTTCATGAAGATTGTCATACCCAACCCCGTAACACAAAGCAGTGCCCAGACTGTAAGCGGATTTGTTATTCTGACTTTTGTTATAGACAGCATAAACGCTTGAAGCAACACAAAAGTGTGGGTCGTTGGGTTAGCAGGTGTAACCTGAAGAAATACTGTATCGATTGCGGCCGTCACTACAACGTTAGTATTACCAAGTATAAAGCACACAAGTGCACGGCTAACATGTGTCCCAGTTGTAACGTGGATCTGGCAGTTGAAACGAACCATCAGTGTTTCATAAAACAGTCTAAGCCTGAGGACCCCAGTGTGCGTTACATATTTTATGATTTTGAGACAATTGCCAACCCGGTGAACGGTGTACACACTGCAAATTTTGTGTGCGCAATAAGCTTTGATAACGAGATGTGGTGTTCAGCCGGAGATGGTTGTGTCGCTGCTTATTTCCAAAAGTTTAGGCAACCGAAATATAATGACTACACATTTATAGCACACAACTCTAAAGGTTTCGATGGTTACATCTTGATGCAGTACCTTGCTAACAATGGTATTGGCACGGCACTTATTGCTAATGGTAGCAAGCTCATGATTTTTACAGATAGCATATTCAATCAGAGATACATTGATAGTCATTGCTTCCTACCGATGAAGCTGGCGACCTTGCCACGTGCTATGGGTTTTAAGGATTCGAAAAAAGGCTACTTTCCTTACAAGTTTAACATCAAGGAGAATGAGAACTATGTTGGCCCCCATCCGGAACCGCATTACTACGGTGTGAATACCATGATGGCGAAAGAATGAGTTTTTGCAATGGTACGCAACTGTTTCCGCAGACCCCTTTATCATGCAGGATGAAATAAAGGCTTACTGCGAGAATGATGTGGTCATCTTGAGAGAGGGTTGTATGTGCTACAGACTTGAGTACTTGGAGTGTGGTGGTGTTGACCCATTCCGGTCAATTGCGATTGCTTCGGCTTGCATGAAAGTCTTTTGCAACAGATTCCTCACCAAGGACACCATTGCATTGGTCCCCTCAGACAACTACAATCGTTGTCAGAAGACATTCTCAAACAGCTCAATCCAGTGGCTTGAATATGTGGCCTCGGATGAGAACATATCAATACAGCACACCCTGAACAGGGTTGAAGTGAAAATCGGTGCCTACTATGTTGATGGATATGCTGAACGCTGCTACGGCTGAACGCTGTCTAGGCTGTTTCTGGCACGGTCACCCAAAGTGTCATTGTTCAGCAAGCATCAATCCGGTGACAAAGATTCAGTATGGGTTGATGCACCAACAATGGCTGACAAAGCTTGAGGCTTTAAAAGAACAACACAACGTACATGTTCAATACATATGGGAGTGTGAGTGGAATCAGCTTAAAAACACATCCGCAGATGTCAAAGCTTTCTTGAAGACCTTTGATGCTTCAGAGCGCCTTGACCCTCTGGATGCTCTTTTTGGCGGTCGTACCAACGCAATTCATTTGAAGTTTACGGCTCGAGAAGGGGAGACTATTCAGTATAACGATGTCTGTAGTCTTTACCCATTCTGCAACAAGACAAAGACTTATCCGATTGGGCATCCAGACATAATCTTTCGAGATTTCAAACGACTAGACACCTACTTTGGTATTGTTAAGGCTACAGTGTGTCCACCGAAAGGCCTTTATCACCCCGTTTTATCGCACAGGGTCGGCGGTAAGCTGTTCTTTCCCTCGTGTAGATTATGTGCAGAGTCTGAAAACCAGGTAACTGATTGTTCACATACTGATTCAGAAAGATCTTTAACTGGTACCAGGGTTTCTATTGAGCTGGTTAAGGCTGTTGAGAAAGGCATTGTGAAAATATTCGAAGTGTGGGATTTCACCAGGACAGATAATCTTTTTGCATATTACATGAGAACATTCCTGAAGCACAAGCCAGAAGCTAGCGGCTTCCCGCCATCTGTGGTTGACGATGATGCTAAAGACCAGTATATCCGTGAATATCATGAAAAGGAGGGTGTGCAGCTTGACAAGGAAAACATTGTTGTAAACAGTGCTAGGCGATCTTTGGCTAAATTGGTCATGAATAGTCTTTGGGGTAAGATGGGTGAGCGGTCTAACCTTATGAACACGATGCTAATTACAGATCCGGAAGAGTTTAGCCACTACCTTTTTTCCAGTGAAATAGAAGTTGGCTATTTCTCCTTCATCTCAGACACAGTTGCGATGGTACAGTGGCGTTACACAAAACAGACACCAATCAAACCACGTAACGGCAACATTTTTACTGCCGCGTTCACAACCGCTTATGCTAAACTCGAGTTGTATTCACTCTTGGAGAAGTTGGATAGACGTGTACTCTACACAGACACTGATTCAGTGATCTGCTGACGTTGTTTTCTCCATAGAAATTCAGAATATCGTCTGGGTTTATTCATGTTGGCAACCGCTGTATGACGAAATGTTGAAGGTGAGGGAGATTACTTTTATAGAAGGTCTACCAACATCGCTGTGTGATGACAATCTGCTACCGATTCAGAAAAACAACCTTTAATTATTGACGATTTAATGAAAAGTGCATCAGAGAGTTTGGAGATGGAGAGAGTTTTCACACAATATTCACACCACCGTAACCTGTGTGCATTTTACCTTGTCCAAAACATGTTTGTTAAAGGCAAATCTAGTAGAACTATTAACTCGAACACAAACTATCTCATCTTGTTTAAAAACCCCCGTGACAATCAGCAGATTAGCATTTTAGGCAGACAGATATACCCCGGTCTTTCTCGATTCTTCATGGAGAGTTTTAAAGACGCAACACATCCGCCTTTTGGTTATTTACTTATTGACTTTAAAGCTACAACACCAGAAGACTACCGTCTGAGAACGGGGTTATTTTCAGGGGATTGGCCTGTCGTGTACGTTCCTAAGA
>JACXGI010020048.1:0-11487 GCA_016801175.1 Esox masquinongy | reverse complement strand
GCACAGCTTCTCGAGTCACAATTTGTGGACAATGCAAAAGAGCTACTATGCAGTATTACCATTGTGGCTCTCAGCCAAGCAGAGGGTAGTGACAGCTCTGGAGCCCCCCTCATATCAGAAAGGTGCAAGAAATACTTGAAAGCCCGAATTGCAGATGAGTGTGTGGAAGATGGAAAAATGGTCACAATTTATTATGAAAAGAGACTTGACAGTCGTTCACATAACAGTTGATTATTTCAGTTTAATTACGTGGATCCACAGGAACAACCGTTTTCACAAAACAGTGTATAAGTCCAGAGACCAACAGAGTAGTGTCATAACAATTGTTCTGATTATACATCACCTCTTTATACCCCTCCTTGTCAGACCCCAAATATATTATCTCTTATGCTATAAGATACATACAAAAACAAGTCGTCATACTAATAGGAAAACAAGAAAGGACTCTACATTGTCATGGCAACCATAGTTCTAGGTCAGAGTTAACAGACCTCCTGATATGAGCTACCCCTAGTCTCTGTCCTGCCCACATGGAAGGATACAGAGGAGACACAGGCAACTTCACCTTGGAGCCATCTGTACAGGGCCATAGATAAGATAGGTTTGAGGCCTGGCACCTTTGGTTGTGGCCATAATCACTTCAGTTACTTTAAATAAGTTACATCTGAATCAAACACTGGCATTCAAGACAGTTGTTATGGTCATACAAATTACATCTGGATCTTCTTCTGCAGGAGGGTCCATCATCCGGGGTCCATCATCGTAGTCGTCCTCTGGTTTGCCACACGGGGCCAGGGCCCCTTCAGGGTTTGATACCATCTTGGAAAATCCAGGTTAACTATGTGAATATTTTACCTAAGTGTGGACTTGTGGTGTAGTCAGTACGTATGAGCATCAGTAAATCAGTAAGTAAATGAGTCAGTAGTTTTCAGATCTGGGAGAAGCAGTCATGCTAAAATCTCTTAAATGTAAATGAAGAAATTGAGATTTCCGCCTATACTGCCATTGCCAATTATAACTGCAATTTATGTGCACATATGTTGTCAGGACATGCACAGTGAAGGTGTTCTGTATAAAATACACCTGGGAGATTATGAGGAATTTATCAGAATGTAGATTGGAAGAAAGAAGGTTTTTGCCAACATTATCAGAAAAAAATTGGGGATTGATAGACATAAGTGCTAGATCTGGGCAGCTATTTTAGTAAGTGGTGTCAAGAGCCATTTCCAATTGTCCCTTTACTTCAAATCTGTAAATGACCATATTCCACTGTTTGATGTACATCTGTAATGTTTTTAATGCTATTTGTTTAGTATAGAAAACCATTTTCTGCAAGAAAAACACAAACATTCTCATTCCATTGACTTTCCATGTGACCTTCGACCTATTGCGCAATGAGGATCAATAAAGAGGCTCTCCCCCGCCTGGGAAATCATTAAACTCTGTATGCCCATAAAAGGTAGTAAGACCTAGACCAGAGATGTTGTACTCTGCCGGAAAGGGGAGATCCGCAACTACTGCAGCATATATGATAGGGGGAACCGTTCTAAGGTTCTAAGTACCCCAGATCTGGGGTAGTTACATCCAAGAGGTTGCTTTCGCAGTATATTTTGGGTCATTGTCCATCTGTAAAGTGAAGTGCCGTCCAATCAACTTTGCTGAATTTGGCTGAATCTGAGCAGATAATATATCCCAATACACTTCAGAATTCATATGGGTGTTTCTGTCTTCTGTCACATCATTAATAAATACTAGTGACCCAGTGCCATTGGAAGCCCATGCGATCACACTGCCTCCATCGTGTTTTACAGATACTGTGGTATGGTTCTGTTTTTTGGCAAAGTAAAATCTGGCCTTTCCATTCTTGGGGCGTATGAATGGTTTGCACCTTGTGGTGAACCCTCTGTGTTTTCTCTCATGAAGTCTTCTCTTTATGGTAGACTTGGATAATGATATGTCTACCTCCTGGAGAGTGTTCTTCACTTGGCTGGATGTTGAGAAGGTGTTTATTTTTGCCGTGGAAAGGATCATACGATCATCCACCACTGTTGTCTTCCGTGGACGTCCAGGCCTTTTTGTGTTGAAGAGTTACCAGTGTGTATATATATATATGTGTATATATATATATATATATATATATATATATATAGATTATATAGGGGTCAATTGGAGTGTGGGCTCTTAATACCGGTTAAGCCATTTAACTGCATTTTCTGTCAATGGTGCTGATTTTTCTATGAGTCCTTGAGTAGCCTATTAGGCCTAGATGTCTGAGATTGTGAAATCTGGGCAGCTCATGTCAGCGCTCATTAAATTAAAGCCATTCATGTCGGCACCTCCATGCATCAAGATAGCACCTCCTTAGCATCCTCCTGTGAACATCATCAAAATAAGTTCAAAATAAAAACAACAATATTGGAAAAACAATATTCTGAAGAATTTGCGTGTGGTGTATTTTAATTTAATTCGTTTTTTAGAGTCTATTAAAAGTATTAAAATGCTATAGAGTGTGTTCTTTTGAAGTTATAGTTTTTTTCATATTCTTATCATAAAACCTAAAACACAAACACATTATTGTATTTCTCAAATTCATTTCACATATAAAACAAGCAAATCCTGTAATTCATTCTTTTTTAGACTATTGAGTGCTAACGAAGCTAAAGTGCACAGATGCTGGGGACTGAAAGGTGTTGCGGGTGTAGAATAGTGTATTTCCTCTATTTGGTTATATGTCAAAATCATTTTCAGTAAAATATAGTTTGTGTTGAAGTATCATATTTTTGGTTTTATAGTTTGTGCTTTGTTTTATAGTTTGCCCAAGTCAACAGAGAAAACCCATAATATAAGAATATAATAATTTGTTTCTCAAACATCTGACCTCTCATTCTCAAGCTTTATTCAGCGTTGTAGAACAAAAAAAAACAGGAAGTGAAATCGTATACATTATAACCTACTGCAGGTTTTAAAGTCAATTTGCGAATTGTCACAAGATGCATTCTTCTACCATACACTACTTCAAAACTATGATGTAAGCAAATAATGTTTTGTATTATATTTATTCTTAAGTGTTTAAACAAATAGTATTTTTTTTATTAGTGTTTCTTTATAAAAACACATAGTAATTATAGCAGTGATGAAGAACTGGAAACATTTTGCTTTTAAATTAAACTTATGTTAGGAGCTGTAATGTTAGGAACGTTGTAAACATTGTGTGCAACTATCGTTCAGAAAACGATTTTCACAAAATAATAATATTTTCAGCATTCTAGCTTCCTCATGCTTTCGAATAGTGCAATCACAGCTTGACGCAATTTACAGCATGCCGACGCAATCTACCTGATCTTACCTCAGTAAGAAAATGATCTAATTAGATGAGCAACATCTGTAAATTGGGCCCCCAATTAGAGGCAACACGGGGCAGCTGCCTCTAACTTATGACAATCAAAAGAGGAGCACAGAGAGGCCTAGAGGAACCACTGCCAGGACCTGAGAGACGGGACAGGACGGGGCACCAGAGCAGAGGGAGGAGGTGGCTAAAGCAGGGGCTCGTCGGACCACCCCTCTTGGGATGGTAGCATGTACCCCTCTTCAAACCACTCCGGAGGGGGTGGTGGCAGTAGCTCGGCATCCTACCCCTCTTGGGATGGCCCAGGAGCCCCCCACCAAAAATACATATGGGGGTCCATAGCATGATTAGGTGCACAAATGTGCTGTACCCTATTGCTGACCACTTCATGGAAATTAACCACTTTCTTTTCTTAAGGCGTTTGAGCCATTCAGTTGTGTTGTGAAAAGGTACGGATTGAATACAGAATACCATCATTATTTCTGTACTTTTTCGGACAAGCAGGAACGAGAGCGATACCCAACAGTTCAGCGAAAAAATCAGTTTTTGGTTCTCAGGTGTCAGTCAGGACACTCTGCGGTCGCTGTAGCCACTTAGGTCATGTTGGAAGGCATCCATATGGTGGACCTGGCCCTCTGCAATGACTCAGATACCATCCAGAGCAGAAGAGAAAGGGACCAGAGCCGCCTCAATAGCAGATGCCAAAGCTTTCTCCATAGCAGACCTCAGTTGAACAGCTATGAGAGACGTAATTTCCAAAACGAGAGTCAAGCAGAGATCCTGGAGGTCTGAGTAACCAGAGTAACCGTTTGTGTCTCAAACTATGTGACATTGAAATGAAGAAGAGACAAAGTAATCTAAGTTTTTGGTATGGAGTGAAGATGAATGCAAAGCAAAAATCCAACATAAATGATCTAATGCCTGGGAGTCTCTCAGCGTGAGTCTACTGTCTGCACATGCTAAACCAGAACCCCAGCCTAACATCTTTGATGTGTGCTCGGAGATGTTGATCAAGATGATGTTCAAAAATCAAACATAAATGATCTAATGCCTGGGAGTCTCTCAGCGTGAGTCTACTGTCTGCACATGCTAAACCAGAACCCCAGCCTAACATCTTTGATGTGTGCTCGGAGATGTTGACCAAGATGATGTTCAAAAATCTTCCAGATATGATTTAACATCCCTAATGATCATTTATTTACTGTAGGTTCTTTAAAATTTGTCACTTTATCAATACCAGGACAACACCTCCTTCAGACTTGTCTGATTTTCTCACTGCTCTGGTACTGATTTTCTCACTGCTCTCAGCTTACTTTTCTTTTCTGAGGCTGCCCAAAAAACTGATGAATGTCACTGCCACCCTTCCTCGTGCTCATGATGACACTCACTGTGAATTAACGTTGACTAATAAAACTGCTTTCACTTTAATCAAACAAACACTAATAATGTTATTTATCAGAGTTAGCAAATACAACTATACAGTATACTATATGAATATTGAATCAATGAAAACGACTACTGTCTGCATAAACTACACTTGAAGCGCAACATAAATTACTGACACTTTACTCAGACTTCATGTGGGCTTTCTGACATATCCAACAAAATCCTTTGTGTAAGACATTAAAGTTAGTTGAATATGCACATGAGGACCATTGATGGTCGCTGGGTGCATGTGTGGCTAATTAGCTTTCCAGGTAACGTTGCTATGATAGATGAACGTTAGTGACGGTTGACAGATTAGCACTCGCATATCGGCCCCTTTTCACAAAATATGCGCAAAATGACGTGTTGATGTTAAAACTATCACAATCGACAGGAAGATAGCCTGCGTAACACTCATATTACATTCTAGTTTTCCACTTTTTAATACATTTGAAAGTAATGAGATAGAGACAGTACAGTGTTCAACATTGATTGTACCAAATCCAGAACAATGACTGCTCAAAACCAGCCCAAAATATTTGAAAACTTGCCCAACATTTTGGCATTGACTGTTTTACAAGTGACCCCCAACCCCACCCCGGGAAAAAAACTTATGGTGCGCTATAGACGCATGTGAAGCCGTAGCTGACGTCTGACTGTGATAACAGCATAGAAACAGGCGATATAGCCCAATTTCGCATGAAAACTGCGTGTATACAACAGCCGACTAACCCAATAAGGTATATCAGCAGACCACAAGTCGGGGGCGTTACTTAATATGGGGGTTCCTGAATATTAATTTACGCCCACTGAATATTAAGTTACACCCACTGATGTTTGCCATTGGTCAGTTTAAATGGGGGTTCCTGAATATTAAGTTACGCCCAGTGATGTTCGCCATTGGTCAGTTTGTGGACATCCTGGTTTAACACACGGTTCGACGCTATGTGTCATGTATGGGTATGACGTCATTACGTTGAGTGTGGTAATGGAGAAAGAAGAGTTAACTAACGTTAGAACTTTATCTCAGAGTTCATGTGATTTCATTCAATATCTTTTGTCAAGATATAACACTAGGTTCAAGCGGTTCAAGCATTGATACAGAAAACAAAAGTGTATTTGCTTTGAACACATGCTGAAAAAGCACTTTAGTCTGATTATGCTTGTACCAATTATGTAAAATTAAATGGTATTTTCCAATACCATTTAATTGTATTTTGTTTCAGGATTAAAATTGTTTGATAACATACAATGGAAATATATTAATTTGAAGACTGAAGTGCCTCTAAAAATAGTAACAGTCAAGAATGAGACACTGTTGGTTTAGAAAGCTGCTGAGTGCAGTTATAATACAGACACATACACATGCACAATCATACTCACTATTGCCTGCCATGGTCAGTTTTTGTTTGAGTAGCCATTGCTTTGTTATATGTGATACAGTAGAGGGCCATCATTAGGAGGTTGATGGTTGAGAATGCTACTTATTGCAGTTAGAAATTAGTTTATCTGAGCTCTACATGTTACAAAGTGAAACAGGCCTCCCCTTTACACAAGTTTATACAGGATTACCATTTATGCATTTTCCATAGATTCAACATATAACACAAATGTGAACATGCTGTGTAAGTTACATTGTGTGGTGGACCTGTGAGCAACAACTTCAGTGTCAGCTAAACTATTCTGAAGGTCCTTTGCCGGGACCTGTGGGTTCTGCTGTGTAGATCTGACCAGTTTTCATACAAGTCATTGCAATGGTTTCTCCTTCCTTTGACTTGCACTGTTCAATTTAACAGCATTGTTCTAGAACAGTGTTTCCAAATCCTGGTCCTGGGGACCCAAAGAGGTGCACGTTTTTGTTTTTGCCCTAGAACTCACACACCTGATTCAAGTTAAAGACTTGATGACAGGTTGATTATGTCAATCAAGTGTATACACAGTAGGGCAACATTTGGAACAGGTGTGTGAGTGATTGGGCAAAAGCAAAAACATGCACCCCTTTGGGCCCCGAGGACCAGGATTAAGAAACACTGTTCTAGAAAGTTGAAATTGGTAACTGGTAGTGTTGAATTTTCTATAGCCTGTTGCAGAAAGGTGGCAAGTTTACATTTGCATCATGTAGAGGTCAGGTCAACATCTGTTTACAGAAATATTAATTTTTCCGGGGGTGCCTGGAACAAGCACATTTTTAATTCTAGAGTAATAACGTGGTTATGGACTTAAAACGTTGGGAGGAATATAAGTGTTACATGTTTTGGAAATGATTATCTGAGGTCTAATTTAACCCTTATCCTAAAAGTTGATTCATTAACATAAATTACAAGTAGAACAGGTCCAAAAGAGAACAACAGACATTACTGAAAGTCAATTGATGTAGTTCAAAAGCATGAAGTTAATGGCATAACCTAAAAATACAAAATGAAATTATATGCCAGTTAGACAATTAAACATTTAATCACCTGATCAAATATTCAAAACATTACATTCCAACACTGACAAAACTAAACTGTTTCTTTATGTACTGTGTATTCAGCTTTGCCCAGATTCTGTAGGCTTTGGTTTCATCCTATCATGTTGTATGGCCAGATGAACACTTCCAAAATACTGTCCAGTTTACTCTTGCTAAACAACTGATGTTTTTTGTCTCTTTGTCTCGTCAAACTATATTGTGTTTTCTGGATCTTGTAATTTTTGTTGTGTGGAAACCAGCATTAGCTGATGGTTTGAAGACAATTAATAGGTATCCTCATCAACAAAAATAATTAATAGAGAAGCTCAAAATTATCGCTAAGTCCTAATTTGTCTATTTCATCCATGAATGATTCAGTGTCTTCAAAATTATTAAACAAAAACACGGATGGGGAGACAGCTTCTTGTTCTTCCTTTAGAGTTGAGACCTCTCTGAGCATCTGCACAGCACCCTGTATTTCCTCATCATTCAGGGGGGAGGACTTGTACCCGGTCTCAGAAGAGGCCTGTGTTGGCATTTACCCAGGCAACAGCATCCCCCAGGTCAACAACGCATCTTGGCAACTGAAATGAAAGATCACAACAGATCCCATAGAAGTAAAGGTGTACAAAGTAAAAGTACTCAACTGGGTTCGGCTGTGTTCGCCACTTTAGGGAAGTCCCTAATTAAGATCTAAGTAAACAGGTAAAGGGAGTTCAAAACTAACCACTGATCAACAAAATAAAAAGGAAGAGTGTAAATGATCAATTAAGGTCATTGGTTAGTTATGAACTCTGTTTAGGTAATTTAGCTCATCCTTAGCAACTTCCCAAAACTGGTGAACACAGCCAAATACTTCTACTTTTTACACCACTGCATAGAAGATGGCCATGACAAATTATTATTTTGTTTGCATTTCTAAATAATGACAACATAGTGTATATCAAGCTAAAAAGCTAGCGCGTAGCTAGCTATCTTTAAACGTAGCTATAAGGGTTGTCGTGTGTTCTGTCACTGGCAAGCTCTTCGGATCTCAGATTCAAAGAATTTAGTAGATAAGCGATCTTAGTGAACACGTTAACTATCCCTAAATATATAGCTAGAGGTTGTCACATGGAAGCACTTACCGAAATATTCGTCATTGACCCTGTAATTCTTCCTTCATAAACGCATGCACTAAATCAAAAACACCACACCAATGGAAACCGTCAATGGGTGTAACTTAATATTAAGGAACCCCCATATTAACTTATGCCCCCGACTTGTGGTCTGCAGATATACCCTCCTCGACCAACTGCTTCTGCTGGGGTACGGCTCAGCACCTGGACAAACTACACGCAGAACTCAAAGTTCAAAAGGTTTATTTGTCATTTGCAATAACAAGTTATGGCAATGAAACGCTTGGTTTGCCTACTCCCGACAGTGCAGTTAAAAAAGTAACAGTAATTATAATATAAAAATAAGAAGATAACACTAACTATCAATAATAACACTATACAAAAACACGCATCAATAATAATAACTATACAACTGTACAACCGTGGTGCAATGTAAAAGTGACAGGTGTGCATGATATGATTGGCAGATGAGCATGATATAAAGTGACAGGTGTGCATGGGACTATGGATTGAAGGGAAGAGGGGTTCCTGAATTGAGCAGCCTTACGGCCTGAGGAAAAAAACTGTCCCGTAGCCTGTTAGTTTTGGACAGAATACTCCTGTACATTCTGCCTGACGGCAGCTTGGTAAACAGTCCATGGCATGGGTGGCTGGGATCTGTAATGATCCGTTTGCTCCTCCTCCTACACCTCTCTGTGTAGAGATCCTGCAGGGATGGCAGGTCAGACCTTGTGATGCTCTCTGCTGTTTTAATCACCCTCTGAAGTGCTTTGCGGTCGAGGGCGGTGCAGCTGCCATACCAGGCGGTGACCCAGCCGGTCAGGATACTCTCGATAGTGCATCTGTAGGAGTTGGTGAGTATCCTGGAATCCATGCCGAATCTCTGCAATAAACCATAAAACTAGAACTGGTAGTAATAATAACGTCAATTTGTTAAGTTTAGTTATGATTATGTTTACATTTGCTAATGATTACTTTGGACGGCAGTGCATGGTTGCCTGTTGTAGCATGGCGCATTTTTATTTTATTTGTGATTTATAGATCAGTTTATTTGGGGGGACATTTTGAGCAATTTAGAATATTGGGGGGATGTGTCCCCCTCAATATATATTGTAATTACGGCCTTGATTTGCATACCATTGTTTTTCATGTTTTGTGATGTGATCTAAACTCATGGGCTGTAAAAGTAGTACATTTGACCGGCATGTACAGTAGCACCATAGAATTCCCAGTGTTAGACGCCATGTTTTAGTAATGTTTTCCCCGCCAGGCTGTCAGAACAACCACGCTACTGAAAACTATGAATAACCCCCTGTGACATAGGAGCCCCAGGGATTGATAAGGGGTCTATTCTACAGGACTGGGTTTGTTTTCCTTAGGTCAGTTAACCAACCCCCACTACTTGAGTTTTAGGATATAACCAGAGTGAGGGTTTGGGGAAGGGCTCTTGAATGTACCTTTAATGCTGCCTGCATCTTTGCTCTTGTAATCATCTTTGGAGAACTTTTATCATGGATACTTGTAATGTAATTGTAATACTCTCTTTATATATTAAATTCATTTGTTACATTAATTCATTTACTATTTGGAATTAATCTAAAACGGGTCAAAATCCAGTTCCACCACTCTCATCAGGACTAATCCAAACAGCAATAAAGGAGACCAGGAAGTTGAGCTCCCTAACTGACTGTGAGAATCTCTGTGTGACTGAATGTCTGACTGACAGAAACACAGTGGAATCTGAAGACTGAGCCCTTCTGAGGAGCCCCTGAAAGGCGAGAGAGAGAGAGGAGAGAAGGAGGGAACATGAGAAAAGTGTCAACAGTAGCCACTGTTTGTTTTCTGTGTTGCAGCCTATAGACAGACTCCTTAGTTTGGGTTGGAAAAAAAAGGCCCTCAACCACATCTCCAAACATTACCTGTTTCTGTGTCCTGCTGAAGATACCCACAAAACCAAGTTGAAACCAAACTATACTTCCTGACATCCTGTCAAATGTATGGGGACATAAGAGCCTGTTTCTTCCTTCAGATCACACAGACCAATAAAGAATTAGACAGTAAATCCAATATTGACCAGATCCCAAATCTATTGGGTGAAATAATAAAATGACATGGAAGAGGAGCAGATGAAATGATGAGGGGGAGATGAAAAGAGAGGAAGTGAGGAGGGAGAGCCGGGGAGAGGGACAGGGAGGGGAAGAATGGTGGAAAGGAGCTAGGGGGAGGAATAGAGGTAGAGAGGTGATGGACAAGGAAGAGAGTGGGAGAGAAAGGGGATGACAGGAGAGACAAAGAGGATGAGAAGGAAAGAGGAGACAGGAGAAGAGGGGGAGAGGAAGAGATAGGTAGAGAAAAACTGTGTGGAGGAAAGGAAGAGTTGTGGTGAGGAGGAGATGGGGAAAGGAAGAGAGGAGCAGAGAAGAGGGGAGCAGAGCAGGAGAAGAGAGGGAAAGAAAAAAAGAGGAGAACAGAGGAAGAGGACAAGAGAAGAGGAGGAAAACGGAGGGATAGTAAGGAGAATAGGAAGAAAGGAATGAAAGAGAAAAGAGAGGAGGAGAGGGAGACAGAAGAGGATTGGGGAGTTGGAGAGGAGTAGAGTGGGAGGTGAGGAGAGATGGGGAGAGGAAGAGAGAAACAGAGGAGGAAGAGCAAAAATTGCAGAAGGGGGAGAGGAAGTGAGGAATAGAATAGGAAGGGAAGGAGGAAGAGAGGAAACACTGGATCAGAGGGGACAGAGACCCTGAAACACAGGAGAAGATGTGTGTGTGTTTTCTATCCATGTTTCTATCAGTTTCTGTTCACCTCGTGTGCTACATGGTTCTCTTTCTTCATGGTTAGTAGCCAAGTTAACAGGAGGAGGTTCACTAAGTTTCTGTTGTTGGATGGTCAACTGTCACAACAATTCAATGGCTTTGGTGGTCTGTGATTAATTAACTATTTACAGCATTCTATCTGTCCACACACACACAGACACACGCACGCACGCAAATGCATGTTATGTATAAAACACGATCTTCAATAATCAGTTTGAAACACCTTTATTTATTCTGTCAAATCTGGGACATTGTAATTCAATTACAGAATCAGGAATGTTTCGTCAATAATTAAATAAAAAAACAAGTGGAGGTAGGGGTGGTGGTGGGTAACAG
>JACXGI010020047.1:0-11498 GCA_016801175.1 Esox masquinongy | reverse complement strand
TCTGTGCCTCTCCTCTCTTCCTCCAGACTCTGGGACCTTGATTTCCAAAGGAAATGCAAAATTTACTTTCATCAGAGAACATAACTTTGGACCACTCAGCAGCAGTCCAGTCCTTTTTGTCTTTAGCCCAGGCGAGACACTTCTGACGCTGTGTCTTGTTCAAGAGTGGCTTGACACAAGGAATGCGACAGCTGAAACCAATGTCTTGCATACGTCTGTGCGTGGTGGTTCTTGAAGCACTGACTCCAGCTGCAGTCCACTCTTTGTGAATCTCCCCCACATTTTTGAATGGGTTTTGTTTCACAATCCTCTCCAGGGTGCGGTTATCCCTATTGCTTGTACACTTTTTTCTACCACATCTTTTCCTTCCCTTCGCCTCTGTATTAATGTGCTTGGACACAGAGCTCTGTGAACAGCCAGGCTCTTTAGCAATGACCTTTTGTGTCTTGCCCTCCTTGTGCAAGGTGTCAATGGTCGTCTTTTGGACAGCTGTCAAGTCAGCAGTCTTCCCCATGATTGTGTAGCCTACAGAACTAGACTGAGAGACCATTTAAAGGCCTTTGCAGGTGTTTTGAGTTAATTAGCTCATTAGAGTGTGGCACCAGGTGTCTTCAATATTGAACCTTTTCACAATATAAGAATTTTCTGAGATACTCTGTGTTGTTTGTTTCTTAATACTTGCAAAAAACTTGTAAAGCTTGTCTGGAAATGAGGCACTTATATCCGTGATGCTGCCTGTTTTCCCTTTGTAAGTTCCTGACACATCCTTGTCATGTCTGACCTGCTAATTTGTCCTTATACTGACCTTTGCTTCTTTGATCGCTTCCTGAAGGTCATAGCTGGCCTGTTTGTATTCAGCCATGTGTTCCATTGCCTTACACTAGTTATGTGGCGGTTCATGCTTTCAGTGTGCTGTGGATACTGCCACATAATCCTTGCTTTGTACTTAGACAGTTTTACTTGGCCATAAGGCATTTGTATGAAGAACTGATTTTCTTAGGCACCATTATGGATGGTGTTCTTAGGGTCATAGGCAGTATTCCTCCTCCTCCAAACACGGCGAGTTGAGTTGATGCCAAAGAGCTCGATTTTGGTCTCATCTGACCACAACACTTTCACCCAGTTCTCCTCTGAATCATTCAGATGTTCATTGGCAAACTTCAGACGGGCCTGTAAATGTGCTTTCTTGAGCAGGGGGACCTTGCGGGCGCTGCAGGATTTCAGTCCTTCACGGTGTAGTGTGTTACCAATTGTTTTCTTGGTGACAATGGTCCCAGCTGCCTTGAGATCATTGACAAGATCCTCCCGTGTATTTCTGGGCTGATTCCTCACCGTTCTCATGATCATTGCAACTCCACGAGATGAGATCTTACACGGAGCCCCAGACCGAGGGAGATTGACAGTTCTTTTGTGTTTCTTCCATTTGCAAATAATCGCACCAACTGTTGTCACCTTCTCACCAAGCTGCTTGGCGATGGTCTTGTAGCCCATTCCAGCCTTGTGTAGGTCTACAATCTTGTCCCTGACATCCTTGGACAGCTCTTTGGTCTTGGCCATGGTGGAGTGTTTGGAATCTGATTGATTGATTGCTTCTGTGGACAGGTGTCTTTTATACAGGTAACAAGCTGAGATTAGGAGCACTCCCTTTAAGAGTGTGCTCCTAATCTCAGCTCGTTACCTGTATAAAAGACACCTGGCAGCCAGAAATCTTTCTGACTGAGAGGGGATCAAATACTTATTTCACTCATTAAAATACAAATCAATTTATAACATTTTTGACATGTGTTTCTCTGGATTTCTTTGTTGTTATTCTGTCTCTCACTGTTCAAATAAATCTACCATTAAAATTATAGACTGATCATTTCTTTGTCAGTGGGCAAACATACAAAATCAGCAGGGGATCAAATAATTGTTTCCTCACTGTTGATACACTGCTAAAAAACATTAAGGGAACACCTAAATCCCACATGAACGAAATATTAAAGATCAAAATCTTTACTGTACATTGTGTAATTTGTTGAGAACAAAATTAGTAACAATGGTCAATGGAAAACAAAATCACCAACCGATTGAGGGCTGGATTCAAACTCACACCGAAAATCAAAGTAAACAATTTAAATCACAGTCTGTTCCAATTTGCATGAATTTCATCACGGCAACTCATAATGTGACTCAGTAGTGCGCATGGCTCCCACGTGCCTGTGTGCACTCCCGACAACATCTGGGCATACTCCTGATGAGACGGCGGATGGTGTCCTTGGGGATCTTCTCCCAGACCTAGATCAGGGCATAAGTGAGCTCCTGCAGTCTGTGGCTGTTTGGATTCAGGTCTGGCGAACATGAGGGCCAGTCAATGGCATCAATGCCTTCGACATCCAGGAACTGCCTACACACTCTGGCCACATGAGGCTGGGCATTGTCCTGCACCAGGAGGAGCCCAGGACCCACTGCACCAGTGTAAGGTCTGACGATGGGTCTGAGGATTTCATCCCGGTACCTAACAGCAGTCAGGATACCGTTGGCTAGCATGTGGAGGTCTGTGCAACCCTCCAAGGATATGCCTCCCCAGACCATCACTGACCCACCGCCAAACCGGTCATGCTGGATGATGTTGCAGGCAGCATAATGTTCACCATGGCATCTCCAGACTCTTTCACGCTTGTCACATGCTCAGTGTGAATATGCTCTCATCTGTGAATAGAACTTGGCGCCAATGGCGGACCTGCTAATTCTGGTGTTCTTTGGCGAATGCCAATCGAGCTGCACAGGGCTGGGCGTTGAGCACAGGTCCAACTAGAGGACACTGGGCCCTCATGCCACCCTCATGGAGTCTGTTTCTGATAGTTTGGTCAGAAACATGCACACCAGTAGCCCACTGGAGGTCATTTTGTAGGGCTCAGACAGTGCTCCTCCTGTTTCTCCTCGCAAAGGAGAAGATACCGGTCCTGCTGCTGGGTTGCTGCCTTTCTATGGCCCTGTCCAGCTCTCCTCGTGTAACGGCCCATCTCTTGGCATCTCCTCCATACTCTTGAGACTGTACTGGGAGACACAGCAAACCTTCTTGCGACGGCACGCATGTACAGTGGATATAAAAAGTCTACACACCCCTGTTAAAATGCCAGGTTTTTGTGATGTAAAAGAATGAGACAAAGATAAATCATGTCAGAACTTTTTCCACTTTTAATGTGACCTATAATGTGAACAATTCAATTGAAAAACAAACAGAAATCTTCGAGGGGGAAAAATGAAAAATAAAAACCTTACAATAACCTGGTTGCATAAGTGTGGACAACCTCTTATAACTGGGGATGTGGCTGTGTTCAGAATTAACCAATCACATTCAAACTCATGTTAAATAGAAGTCATTACACACCTGCCATCATTTAAAGTGACTCTGATTAATCACAAATAACGTTCAGCTGTTCTAGTAGGATTTTCCTGACATTTTCTTAGTTGCATCTCAGAGCAAAAGCCATGGTCCACAGAGAGCTTCCAAAGCATCAGAGGGTTCTCATTGTTGAAAGATATCAGTCAGGAGAAGGGTACAAAAGAATTTCCAAAACATTAGATATACCATGGAACACAGTGAAGACAGTCATCATCAAGTGGAGAAAATATGGCACAAGAGAGACATTACCAAGAACTGAACGTCCCTCCAAAATTGATGAAAAGATGAGAAGAAAACTGGTCAGGGAGGCTTCCAAGAGGCCTACAGCAACATTAAAGGAACTGCAGGAATTTCTGGCAAGTACTGGCTGCGTGCTACATGTGACAACAATCTCCTGTATTCTTCATATGAATGGGCTGTGGGGTAGGGTGGCAAGATGGAAGCCTTTTCTTACAAAGAAAAACATCCAAGCCCGGCTGAAGTTTGCAGAAACAAACATCAAGTCCCCCAAAAGCATGTGGGAAAATGTGTAATGGTCTGATGAAACCAAGGTTGAACTTTTTGGCCATAATTCCAAAAGGTATGTTTGGCGCAAAAACAACACTTCACATCACCCAAAGAACACCATACCCACAGTGAAGCATGGTTGTGGCAGCATCATGCTTTGGGCTGTTTTTCTTCAGCTGGAACCAGGGCCTTAGGGTGGAGGGAATTATGAACAGTTCCAAATACCAGGCAATTTTGGCACAAAACCTTCAGGCGTCCATTAGAAAGCTGAAGATGAAGAGGAAGTTCACCTTTCAGCACGACAGAGACCCAAAGCACACATCCAAATCCACAAAAGCATGGCTTCATCAGAAGAAGATTAACGTTTTGGAATGGCCCAGCCAGAGCCCAGACCTGAATCCAATTGAACATCTGAGGGGTGATCTGAAGAGGGCTGTGCACAGGAGATGTCCTAGCAATCTGACAGATTTGGAGCGCTTTTGCAAAGAAGTGTGGGCAAATATTGCCATGTCAAGATGTGCCATGCTAATAGACTCCTACCCAAAAAGACTGAGTGCTGTAATAAAATCAATAGGTGCTTCAACGAAGTATTAGTTTAAGGGTGTGCACACTTATGCAACCAGGTTATTGTGAGTTTTTTATTTTTCCCCCTCAAAGATTTCAGGTTGTTTTTCAATTGAATTGTTCACGTTATAGGTCACATTAAAGGTGGAAAAATTTCTGACATGATTTATCTTTGTCTCATTCTTTTACATCACAGGAACCTGGCATTTTAACAGGGGAGTGTAGACTTTTTATATCCACTGTATGTGCCAACCTGGAGGAGCTGGACTACCTGTGCAACCTGAATGGGCTACAGGTACTGCCTCATGCTACCAGTAGTGACAAGGACACTAGCAAAACACAAAACTAGAGAAGAATCAGTCAGGAAGGATGAGGAGAGAGCAACTGTCTGTGGCCACCACCTGCAAAACCATTCCATTTTTGGGGGTTGTCTTGTTGTTGCCTCTCCAGTGCACCTGTTGTCACTTTCATTTGCACCAGAACAGTTGACACTGATTCACAATTGCTTATGCTGGACAGATTGATATCCCTGAAGTTTGATTGACTTGATGTTTTACTGTGATTATTAAGTGTACCCTTTATTTTTTTGAGCAGTCATTCAATCAATCAATCACATTTCTTCATAAAGCCCTTTTTACATTAGCAGTTGTCACAAAGTGCTTTTACAAATCACCCAGCCTGAAACCCCAAGGAGCAAGCAACAACAATGTTGAGCAGTGTATATAGTATCAATATATAGTATCTATATAGTATATAATATATATATATATATATATATATAAATATATATATATATATAAATATATATAAATATATATATATATATAAATATATATATATATATATATATATATATATATATATAATATGCAGTAGTCCTGGTACAACACAGCAAGGGTCTGTAGAACTAGTCGTGTTAAATGTGATTTTCAAAACATCTGAGCACAACCTAAGCACTGATAGTCCTCTTCCCATCTTAGCAACAACTATCTCTATGTTAACCATGTTGGCCTGCTGTCTAGAGTAATACCTAGCAGTACAAGTTCCTCCACTTGTTTGATCACCAAATTATTCAACAATACAGTTTTGAGTTGAGTGTGTGTTTGGTGTCAAATATATTGCTTTTCAATTAATATTTCAACATATATAACCAGATTATTGCTAGTTACCCATTCTCACTGGAGATTTTTGTTGAGAGTTTTGGTTATTTGTTCAATTGTTGTGAGTCAAGTATAATGTAATTGACATACATAAACACACAGGCTCTATTTCAATGTTAATAGACTAGATGCCCTTAAGGTCAATGGTAGCAAGAACCTAAGCGGTACCAAAATAATTTAGGCATGCGGCCGCAAGTGTATCTTCCATCAAGACCGTAACCTCAAGCACATATCCACAAACACGTGAATGGATAATGTGAAAAAACATTGACATTTTCAATTGACATCTCAACCTCTGTACTTGAAACCATGGAAAACCTTTTGTTTGAAATAAAGTTAATAAGCGCAAGCCAAGGATATCAAGGCTCTGTAAAGACTGATCATATGAAATTGTATCAAAGGCCCTGTCTCAACTCAAAAACTACCAATTGCATCAAGAGTTGAAGATCGTGGCTAGCCTCCTTCCTAGGCATAGACACTGTCATTCTGTTGTTTTCCACACTGCTCTTTCAACCAAGAAATCATGTTGTCAAAGATGAGCCGAAGCATGTGAGGGCAAGCTCACTCAAAGAGCACAATGAGACATGGAAATCCCTGCTGCCATTATGCCTGCCCATCCTTGGACGATCGTCACTAATTTTCATAGACCATGAGGCTTCCTGACCACTTGTCAGCTAGCCACGAAAATGTACTTACCTTATTAGACCAGACAGCAACTTCAATCTGCTTAATTTTGTAGTGCCTTTTATTTTTATTTTGTAACTCCTAATGTGTTGATGGGATTTATGTGATTTGGGATTTCCTTTTTCCTCATTTAAATGTGTTAATTTGCTTTTTCTTCACAATGTCTTGGCAACAATAATGCACAGAATATGGTCCACTATATAGTAAAAGCATAATCCCCTGTGGACAGATCTGGAAGGAATGGGGTGCATCGGATAAAGAGCAGCAGAACTCACAGTCAACCATTTTTGAGATTTTCACTAATGTTTATTTGGACAATTACAATTTTGTCAGTGTCTGTATTTCTCAAATGTCTTTTTTTTTCATAAAGGCCAATAGCTGCACTTTATAAGCAGCTACTATACTACTGTTAGTGTTTATGCATTATTGTAAAATGTAAAAACATATCAAATCACTTTTTTTTGTATCAAATTGTCATATTTATTTCTGTATTGCCCTATTGAAAGCATACTTTAATTCACATGGTACATTTTGACTCCCAGTAGGCAATTCTCAACTCTGGGTATCTGGTCTACCGTTGGCTGGCTAGGAAGCTTTTTTTTAGATAAAGTTTATTGTACAAATGCATTCTTATTTCATAACTGCTCTTCACATTACTGCTCAGGGGTATACCTCACACTGGTCATTCCTAGAGTCACTCCCCTTTGGTCGTAATTCTTATCAGTTAGTTCTTTTCTACCTAATTATTTTCTACCTAAATTGAAAAACATTTCCTACCACAGGTTGTTGAATGTTCTGGAAAATAGAGTAACAATTTTCAGCATAGGGAAACTGTATTGACTGCAGAATTAAATATGATTATATTTATCTGCGCTTCACTATCAGAGCCTTGAGTAAAAAGGGTTGGAAACAACAATATACTCTTACAGGGGAATCTCTCACCCATCAAGAAAATGTCAGAGAAGCAATTGCTGGTCCTGCTTATAACTAATATGCTTAATATGTCAAGTGATAAGTAACAGTTTATGAAAACATAAAAGTACAATATAACTGTGTAGGACAACAATGCATACTTTGTATATATCAAGTGTTAAATGTCTGAGTTATCTTTAATTGTACAAAGAGAGTGGAGCTTCTCAATCAGCTGACTATTTATGTAAGACTTTTCTGTGGTTACCAAGATAAGTATAAACATAAAGAGAAGCTATACTTATGCACGCACAATGATGGGAAGTATTTCTATTATATGAATTTGTAATTTAAACTACTTTTAAATATTTTTAAAATACAACAATCTTGATATAAATATAGATTGCATGGGATATTCATTAGAATATTAATACCAAGAATGTTTGGAAGTAACTTAGTATCCAAAACAACTAAAGTAGATCAACAACCATGTTTATAACTGGGTGGTCTGAATCCTGACTGCTGATTCGTTGAAACCAGTGCTGTATGAGACTGTATACCAAAGGTATGCCCTGACATCACTTTTAACTGCTATCGTTAGGTTGGTAACCAGTTTATAACAGCAATTCCGAAATAATGCTAAGTGCAGTATCCCAGAACGTTGTGCGTTTGTGCCTTAGAACAGCTGTTAGCTGTTCTAACTTGGCTATTATATTTTTTTTTTGCATGCAAATGTTTTTGCATGCGCACTCAACAAGATAGGGAGGAATTTAACGGAAAAAAGGTCACTGTCAATCCCACTATTTGTGCAGTGGAGTCTTTAACATTTGAAGAGACTCACAGACAAACTTTATCTCCATTAGGTGTGCTAGATCCAACAAACCTTTTCATCTTAGTTTCATCTACAGTTTGTGTTATGTCTGTCTTAAACTTACTTAGACACACAGACGTACATAGGTTGTTGACATTCACACAGTGTATGTGAACTGTGTTCTTTTTTTAACCGACATTAGGAAGATTGTTCTGAAAGGGCATATTCTCATGTAAGCGTTAACTGAATCACAGCCATCTTCGCTTATGTTCACTCTACTACTTGAAATGTTTGTTTTCTCATCCACTCACCTTGTCATTTTTTCCTCAACTTTGTGTCCTTCTCTTCCTCTCTCTCAGATGAGCCTGCGTCAACAAAGGAGAACAACTGCCTGAATGCGGCTAAAGCCTGCAACCTGAACGACACATGTAAGAAATACCGGTCGGCCTACATCAGCCCTTGCACCAGCCGGGTATCCACTTCAGAGGTGTGCAACAAACGGAAGTGCCACAAGGCCCTTCGACAGTTCTTTGACAAGGTGACTAGCTTTTCTTCTATATTTTGACATACGCATTATCAAGCTGTTATATACTAAGCTATAAGGAATATTGTAATCAAAGAATGCTCCTGAGCCAAGAGATGGACCGAAATGCATTTGAAATCCCTGACCCAAAAAGGTAAAGCAATTTTTCTTTGTACCCTTGAGCAAGGCACTTATCCTTAATTGCTTCGGTATGTGACTTTATATAAGAGTTTCTGCTAAATTACTTAAAAGATGGGTGGGAATCCTTCCTACAATATAGCAATATTAGTTGGGAGGGAGAACAGAAATTGCATAACAGGTGGCGTCACTGCCATATCCACTTCTTGCTTTAGCTAAACGTAAGCACAATTCTTGACAGACTGTTGAGTCCAGCCTACTCACCCTCATTATTTGTTGGGAGTTGTCTGAATAGGAGTCTCCCTGAAATATTTTTTGTTCACCTTTACAAATGTCAGAAAATCTACATTGAAATCCTGCCCAGACCTACTGTAATTCTGCTGTGGTCTAGGTTTGGAATTTCAGTCCAGGACTTCCTCAGCTTTGTTTTGAAAATTACTCCATTATGTCACAAAGGTTGTCTTTAAACTGTTGTCATAGTTATCCATGTGCTGCCCATATTTCTTCTGTCAGAAAAACCTCAATGTGGCCTTAGTTACATGTACCACTTCCCCTGAATGTATATACTTGTGCTACATTCTGTATATATTTTTAGTGTTCAATTCCTACAGTTTCATTACATTGTCCCTGTAGAGCAGAAGATTGTCTTATAGATAGAAATGTATTGTTGTTTATTATCAAGGTACCGACCAAGCACAGCTACGGCATGCTGTTCTGTTCCTGTACAGCCGGCGACCAGTCGGCATGCACAGAGCGCCGACGGCAAACCATCGTGCCCATATGCTCATATGAGGACAGGGACAGGCCCAACTGTTTGTCTCTTCAATCAACATGCAAGACTAACTATATCTGCAGGTGAGGGCTCTTTGCTATCACTTTGCTTGGTGAAATAGGACTAACAAAATAGTGCTGAAAGGGCAGATTGCGAACAAAGTACTTTTTTAAACATACCATTGTGCATCCCCTTCTCCAATTCACCCTCAAGTGATTGAGATGGTAATAAGTGGGAGGGACATGTTTGTTTGTGAAGGAGTAGCCACATACAAAAGGATAAAAACCACAATGTCTCTTGGGGAAATGTTGACTGACCGCTGTATTATTTTGTATGATCATAAAGCAGTTAGTTGGCACCTGCAGTCATTTTGATGCTCTTTAACACAACACAGTGTTGAGATCATGCAAGATCACTTTTACAGTACTAAGTCGGAACACTGAACACAGGCAAGGCAGCCTGCACAACAGAGGGAACGCCTGCACAACAGAGGGAACCTCCCCTAAGCCGAGAGCACGTGTGGTGATATCAAGATGGTAGAACCCCAAACATTTTTGCAGAGGCCCAATTCACCACTGCATTAGTTTCATTTTGGAGGGGAACGGGGGGCTCATGCTGAAGCAGACCACTCGCCAAAGGGAGGGAATGCTTAAACTTTAGTTAGGGGGACAGCTAGGGCTGGTATTTATAGCAGTGGTGGCACCCACCTGTGGGGAGAACAGTATGGGAGGACTTAAACCCCAATTGCTTCTCCATGACAACCGCTAGGTGTGCTTCCAATGCCCTCTCATGGCAGGGGAGGCAGAAGTGACTCAATTGTGTGAGAAGGGAGGTCTAGTCAGGGACACACTGAGCGTGATAGGCTGTTGGATTGGTGTGCTTCCAGGTTGCGGTCAGTGGGACGAATATGCAAAGCGCTCCCTCCCATTCCTTCAGGCATGCACACTTAGTGCAACGCTGAAGAGTGAGGTTAGGCACGACTAGCAAATCCTGACCATCATTCCTGAGAAGGCGCAACTTAACAACCAAAACTTGGCACTGCTTTAACTATTGCCGCACACATTCTGAGAGAGTGAGAGACCTCTTCAGCATTGCAATAATGCAATGTCTGAGAGTAATTACCATTGTAGTCCGTTGAAATGAACATAAAAAAATCAATGATGTTATTTAAAGATCTTCTCTGGAGATCCATATACTATATTAGTTATGTTTATACACACAAAAATGAACCATAGCTACATATTCCAAAAAAAAAATGCATCACAACAATATTTACACATTTACAGGAACTCTCTGTCTGAACTGCCTTGCAACCTGGCAAAATATTGCTTAGTCATATCTTACCTGGTCACTCCGGGTGGGTTGAGCGTATGTGTTCCGTAGCATTTGGTAGGAGCAGGAGGTTTGGAGAGCTGGGCTTCTCTCGTGTAACCCTGTCAGAAAAATGTGAGATAATGCAGTAGAAGCATCCAAAACACCAAACACCTACAGTGGATATAAAAAATCTACACACCCCTGTGAAAATGCCAGGTTTTTGTGATGTAAAAGAATGAGACAAAGATAAATCGTGTCAGAACTTTTTCCACTTTTAATGTGACCTATAATGTGAACAATTCAATTGAAAAACAAACTGAAATCTTCGAGGGGGAAAAATGAAAAATAAAAACCTTACAATAAACTGGTTGCATAAGTGTGCACACCCTCTTATAACTGGGGATGTCGCTGTGTTCAGAATTAACCATTCACATTCAAACTCCTGTTAAATAGAAATCATTACACACCTGCCATCATTTAAAGTGACTCTGATTAATCACAAATAACGTTCAGCTGTTCTAGTAGGATTTTCCTGACATTTTCTTAGTTGCATCTCAGAGCAAAAGCCATGGTCCGCATAGAGCTTCCAAAGCATCGGAGGGTTCTCATTTTTGAAAGATATCAGTCAGGAGAAGGGTACAAAAGAATTTCCAAAGCATTAGATATACCATGGGACACAGTGAAGACAGTCATCATCAAGTGGAGAAAATATGGCACAACAGAGACAT
>JACXGI010020045.1:0-11489 GCA_016801175.1 Esox masquinongy | reverse complement strand
GGCGCTCCGTCGCAGACTAGGGCAAGCAGGCGCTCCGTCGCAGACTAGGGCAAGCAGGCGCTCCGTCGCAGACTAGGGCAAGCAGGCGCTCCGTCGCAGACTAGGGCAAGCAGGCGCTCCGTCGCAGACTAGGGCAAGCAGGCGCTCCGTCGCAGACTAGGGCAAGCAGGCGCTCCGTCGCAGACTAGGGCAAGCAGGCAAAGACGTCAACACCCTCCTCTGGTCATTTGTTAGTTCTCGTTCTGCCAACCCGTCTAACCTTCCACCCTGAATCACTCTGTCTCCCTCCCCTGACTTCCCAGTGCCCCAGAACCTGACCCTCGACCCAGACACGGCCCACCCTAACCTGGCCATCACAGATTTTGACACCAAGGTGGAGGAGGTTCGGAGCCGGAGCCAGGAACCAGACCTGCCTCAGCGCTTCACCCGCTTCTGTGGCATCCTGGCCACGGCGCGCTACTCCAATGGCCAGCACTACTGGGAGGTACCGCCTTTACATTTATGGAGATGATCTGAAGTGCAGTAGACAGATTGAACATCCTTCCTAGTAAGACATGTGGTAATGTTGGTGGGCAACGGTATCCTAGCGCTGGGTTTCCCAGGGACAACCATGCGTTTACATGTACGTGTAGTCCTAATCAGACACTCTTGATTTGATCTATCATATATCCCCTGTCCCTGGACTGACTGAACCTGGTTACCAAAATTTGAAATGTTTAGTGGCCCCTGCGGAGGGTTATGGGCGTTGACTGCTTGGGCAGATCCCAGGTCTGAAGATGAACAGTTGGTCATTCAGGAAGTGAGGGTGCTGTATCTGCTCCACCCTCAGGTGGCTGCCATGCAGCGTTTCAGGAGCGACACGAGGCCAGATTGTTGTGTCGTGAGGACACGTTGACGATAATGACATGTGAATGTCAATCTAATTTTGTCCCCCTCTAAACCCCCCCGCCTGGTCCTCCAGCCGTTTCACCTATTTGATTTACTCCAGAGCTGGCAAACCTGATCTAAAATGTCATCTGATTCAAGCCCTTGAAGAAGTGAACTGGGGATGGGTTTCAGGGCTACCACGAAACTGTAAACCCTCTGTGGGGAGTTTTGTGTGCACGAAAGCTGAGCGCAACAGTAAGATGGTTTTTTTTCTCATATTCCAGGTGGACGTGAAGGACAAGGGTGTGTGGTACCTCGGGGTCACGGGGGAGTACAGTCCCAGGAAGGGATTCGTCAACCTCTGCCCCTCGTCCGGCTACTGGAGTCTGAGCCTTCAGGACAGGCTGTACGCCAACGAAGAGGACGCCAAGATTCCTCTGGCCGACTACTGGAACTCCCCACGCGTCGGCGTCTATCTGGACTACGACGCCGGCCGCGTCTCCTTCTACGACGCCGTCACCATGAAGAAGCTGTACATGTTCGACGCATACTTTGACGAGCCGGTGGCTCCCTTCTTCAGCCCGGGAAAGAACGACCCAGGAAGCAGACTGCAGATCTGTCATTACTACTGAGGCAAGGGCCTCATTTAAATGCGAGACATTGTGCGTACTTGCCTGGGTAGAGGCCCGGACCTATTGGCAATCCTCAGAGAGGGTTGTTCTTAGGCTACCTATTCCAGATACAACCTCGACGATCTCGATTCAGCTGTTTCAGCTGGAGTTCTGGAATGGTACCGATTCCACTGTGGCTTTGCTGAAGGTCCCAGGGTGTCGTATTCAAACATTGTGAATCTAGAATTTCTAAAATGAAAGACTGCGAGTCTCATTCCTCTAGATCCCAATGTGTCCTTCATTTAAATGCTGGTAGTGATTTGGAACATCTCACTTATTTTTTGCTTTGTTTTTAGGGGATTTATTTTTCCCATCAACCATTAATTCAGATAATCCCTTGTTGGTTCTGTGGGGCAATACACAATCTAGCAATTAAATATTTAGAAGGGGACATTAAGTACTTTGAGAAACCCATTTTCTAAAAATAAATACCCTCCTGAACAGTTTCAATTTGAAGAACAACTAAAAGGTTCTCCAGAAAAATTATTTTCAGAGGGGAGGGATGCTTTGTAACGGCTACATAACATGACATTGGAACATGCTTGCCTTTAATGCCTTTGTCATAAAGAGACACCAGAACACCCCATAACAATTATCAGCCCTGTTATAGATCTCTGTCGGTTGTTAATGCAGTTGTTTTAACATTATAATCTGAACATTTCACAGATAAGGACAACCAATATTCTGGTCAGCTGTGATGGGACGGTCAAAGGCTACATTAAACCACTCATCTTCTCTGTGTGTCTCGAGCTGTGTCCATGTCTGAAATGGCACCATATTCCCTATATGGCGCACTTGCTTTCACCGAAGTGATGCAGTTTGTAGTGTCTATGAGCCAGTTTGCGATACAAACACTTCCAGTGATGTTTTCTGTATTAGCAGGTGGAAGACCGTTGCTAGGTTCAGTTGAAAGTATTGCACTATATTGGGTAATAGAGTGCTGTTGAATTCCTCTACCAGGTTTCCTTAAGAAGTACATACTTCTTACCCTGATTCATCACGATGGCTAATAATGAATAGTATTTTTTTTTTATTGTATTGCATTATATTTGTATTGTTGTAAATAACCTTTTTTCACGTTTTTAACCTGAGTATTGCTTTTACATTCAGTTTAACATATTGTCACGGATTAACCGATCACGCTTTTTCTACATTTGTTTTCTCAGTAAACCAATCCTGAGGGTTTTCTGAGCTCTGTGTCATTCATGCCAAGGTTTAAGTGCCAGTATCGTTTATTTCGGTGCTTAAACATGTGGAGAACTTTACATGTTACAAGGATAGAATGTTTTCTTTTTGTATGTGCGTCTGTTCGTCAATTTTCTCTGGTTGCTAATTGGTTCATTTATGTGTGGCGGTCTTCACCATCTGCATTCTGACTAGAATGTTCTAGTTTGGGTTGAGTTCAAGTACAGGAATACACAGGTGTACTATGTTAACCTTTGAATGTTTAGCCCTGCAAGCTCCAACAGTGGTCAATTTAGACCCCAAGCGGTCACAAATATCGTAATTCCGACACCCTTTTTAATCTTTATGGAACTGTATGCAAAAAAAATTTTTATTTACCTGTGGCTATCAGTGTAGCCACAGTAAATTACCTGTGGCTATTTCTTTGTCATTTTTTTCCCCTTCGTTTTAAGAAACCATGATTGTTTTAAATAAATTATGTCAACGTGTAGTCGGGCCATTTTGAGTGAATGGCTCGATTTGAATCATTTTGTTCCATGTTGTCATTGGTGTGGATTACCAATGCAATAATGCAGGTCTGTTGTCTCAATAATAAGCAATTGTGAAATAAAACATTGCGTTACAATTTGTATTTCATTGGTCGTTACTGATATAGTTTCATTTAGTACACCTCAGTGCTCTGGAAATGAATGATATAATGGCTGTGATTTTAGGAAATTACTTCTACTTAAGGCATTGCGATTTAAGATGGTTGTAGTAATCTGAAGGCCTGTAGTGGAGGAGACTCAAAGGAGGATTCGTACTGAGCAAAGTCATGAGGCTTTCACTAACCTTAAAAAAAACATCCAAAAAATACATTTCCAAGGCGTCCCATCTACACTAAAACAGGTGCCCTTTGAACCTTCACAAGCACCCGTAATAATGAATGTTGTATCCTTTCTAAACGAGGATCCGTGAAGCACTGGTGATAACTGCCCATATAAAAACCGCTTAATTTCAGATATTCGGATGAGCGTGGACGCAATATTTTTAATCTGGCTGTCTGAGATCATCTGCGTTTCCGTGTTTGTGTCAATTTACTAATGGTGTTAGACTATGGAGCCAAATTGAGCTCAAATGTATTGACCGTAAGAAAAGAAAAACGGAACTGAAATATTTTTTTTAAATAAAAGTTTAACAAAAACACAGTATTTCATCGTATGAAAAAACAAAATTCAATCGTATGAAAAAAATAGATTCAAACGTGGTAAAAGTGTATGCTAAAATTATTAGATGGATTTTAGCGTCCGATTTTAAAATGTCTTCGTTCAAACACAATTTTTTCACGTTCGCTTCTTCTTGCGATTACAATTTCTTTAAGCCTTCGTTCCACTCATCTTTTCTCAAAACCATTAACTTATCGATATTAGCCTTTCCATGCACTGCTTTCCCAATGCATTCTGTGGAGTGAAGTTTAAGAATTGTATAAGCTTTATTCACAGGTTGCGCTGAAGGGCTGTACCTGGTCTACAACAATGTTTAGGTAGTTGGCACGTGTCAAATTGACATCCACATGAATGCCCGGACCCAGGGTTTCCCAGCAGAACATTGCCCAGAGAATCACACTCCCTTGTCGTCTTCCCACAGCGCATCCTGGTGCCATCACTTCCCCAGGTAATCGGTGCACACATACTGTACATGGCCGTCCATGTGATGTAAAAGAAAACGGGACTCATCAGCAGTGCTTGACCTTGGCCGGAATGGGCCGGAATGGCATTCCGGTACTCTAATTTTAGGCAATTTTTAGGCTAGCCTTATTAACACATACATTTTCATGAATATTTTCTAATGTGCAATTTGTCTGTTCCTGCACTTATTTTAAGTGCTGCTCATCGGACCAGGCCACCTTCCACTGCTCCACAGTCCAGGTCCGACACTTGTGTGCCCATTGCAGGCGCTTTCGACGGTGGACAGGGGTCATCATGGGCACTCTGACCGGTCTACGGCTATGCAGCCTCATACACAGCATGGTGCGATACATTGTGTGTTATGACACATTCCTCCCATAACCATTATTAACATTTTCTGTGACATGTGCCACAGTAGACCTTCTGTCAGTTCAGACTGGATAGCCTTTGTTGCCCTCGCACATCAATGAGCCAACACTGTCACCAGTTAGTGGTTTGTCCCTCCTCGGACCACTGTCGGTAGGTACTGACCACTGCTGACCGGGAGCACCCTACAAGCCTTGTTGTTTCAGAGATGCTCTGACCCAGTCGTCTAGCCATAACAATTTGGCCCTTGTCAAAGTCACTCAGGTCTTTACTCCTGCCCATTTCTCCTGCATCAAACACGTTGGCTACGAGAACTGATTTTTCGCTTGAAATATGTTTCATGAGAGGTATCTATAATGGGATTCAGCCAAGTCCTCTCCAGGCATGGGTCCTCTCACAGCATTAGGAAGTGGCGCAGAGTCAGTGACTATAAACAAGCTTCTCTAAGGTCATTAATGAAAGCTCTTTAGTGCTGTTATAATATGTCTGTCTCACATTCCGTTATACAGTCCTCTTTTATGAAAAGTAGTTTATTAAAGAGTATATCTATAAAAGGTTGCCACTGGTTGCGTTGAAAGTTACAGGCACAGGCCAAATGGAGCCTGGACTTATTTCGATTATCACTAATAATGGTATCTCCTCTAGGCCAAATGGGCAAGATAATCCTGTTTATATTGACAATCCACCTGATTTACAAATCGCAAGGGGCTTGGCTTTCTGCACCTAAATATAAGGAGTCCATTCTCTATGTTGTACTTCATGAAACTTGGTTATCTACCAGGAATAATGATGTAGATATAGCACTGGACAGTTACAATGTACAACCCTGTTTCCAAAAAAGTTGGGACACTGTGTAAAATATAAAGAAAAACAGAATGCAATGATGTGCAAATCATTTAAAACCTATATTCAATAGATAATCATCCCCTCTTCAGAGAGGGTGATTGGCTGCAATCTGCCGTCTCTACACGACCTGCACACCTCCAGGACATGGGGGCGATCGGCAATGATTGGGGCTGATCCCTCCCACCCTGGAAATTGACTATTCAAAGCTCTACCCTCTGACAGAAGGTTGAGGTCTATCAGGACCAAAACCTCTTGCCACAAGAACAGCTTCTTTCCTAAAGCATTAGGCCTCATGAACATGCCCCTGGAAACAAACTGACCATAGCCCACTCCCCACACACAACCCTCAACTGGACAAATCTATTACCCCTCCCCACATACACACACAACCCTCAACTGGACAAATCTATTACCCCTCCCCACATACACACACAACCCTCAACTGGACAAAGTCTTGCACCTTACATATTTTCTTCAGTAATTTATTAATGCTCAGTCTACTGTTTTTATGCTCAGTCCACTGTCCTTTTTATTTCCTTTATTCCTTTTGTATACATTGTTGCACCAACTGTCAGAACAAATTGCTTGTTTGTTGTGAAACTTACTTGGCAATAAAACTCTTTCTGATTCTGATTCTGAAAATAGTTCAAAGACAACATATCAAATGTTGAAACTGAGAAATTTTATTGTTTCTTGAAAAATATATGCGCACTGTGAGTTTGATGCCAGCAACACATTTCAAATCTGTTGAAATGTGTTGCCTCTGTCCCACAAAAAATCTGGGACAGAGGCACCAAAAACTGTAAAATGTGTGTAATGCTGAAAAAACCCTGGGGGAGCGTCTTACAACTAGTTAGGTTAATTGGCAACATGTCAGTAACATGATTGGGTATAAAAAGAGCATCCCAGAGAAGATGAGTTTTTCAGAAGCAAAGATGGGGAGGGGTTCACCATTTCAAATGCTCAGATGTCTTTCCATGTACATTCAATGTACATAGAATATTCATTTACATGTACCATTCATAGGTATATTACACTCATATTGTACCAATAATATTCATTACTTCTATCCATATTGTTCATATACCCAATTCTACTCTTTTTGCAGGACCGCGTAAGCAGAGCTGGCCAAGAAGAGCAAATGTCTCTTACCGAGTGAGTGGGTGAGTGACAGACTAACTGATTACCTCTTGGTAAATAGTGGCTAGAGACACAGACTCCCACGCAGGAGACCAGTGTTCCAGCCTCACCGCAGTCAAAGCAAATTATGCATGAGGATTTGTTCAGGATAGACAAAAACTTTGCTGGCCACAACCTTCAGAAGCTAGGTTATAGTAAGCCTAAAATAAAACTGTTTATGGTTATATTCTGGCTATTTCTGGTGGATTTTCGAAGCACGTATCCGTGCATGCTTTTTTGGGTAATATACAATAGATCACAACCCCTTGTGCAGTAAAAGAGGAGGGGTTTCCATGATTCTCTTGTCTTTTCTTGACGAAAAAGTCAGTTATCGTCACCTATACTGATAGTTATTGTATCAATGTCATTCACGAATGAAAGAAAAACGATCATTGTTGTGCCATGAAATGAAATAGCACAAAACAAATTATGCATTAGGATTTGTTCAGGATAGACAAAACTTCGCTAGATACAGCCTTCAGTAGCTACGTTATAGTAAGCCTAAAATAAAACTGTTTACAGTTATATTGCGACTATTTCTGGTGGATATTTGAAGTATGCATGTGTGCTTGCTTTTTGGGGTAATATAGGCTAGGTCACAACCCCTTGGGCAATAAAAGAAGAGGGGTTTCTACGATTCTCTCATCTTTTCACTTGTCAGTTATCGTCACCTATATTGATAATTACTGTATCAATGTCATTCACGAATGGAAGAAAAACGAGCGTTGTTGTGCCATAAAATTAAATATCTTTGGCAATGTAAAGTTCATCTTCAGTCTCGCTAGCAATTGCTAAATTCTTATGACTATTACAAGTAGTAAATTAGTTGATAGTAGTAAGCCTATTACTGGCTAATAAACTGTTTAAACGGCCAGTGGCAAAAGCCATACACTTTATAGATGCTATTTGTGGTGGACGTAAACTTAATAAGAAACGTTAGTCAATCAATTAATCAAATTTATTTATAAAGCCCTTTTTACATCAGCAGTTGTCACAAAGTGCTTTTACAAAACACCCGGCCTTAAACCCCAAGGAGCAAACAAGAGTAGTGTTGAATTTCAGTGGCTAGGAAAAACTCCCTAAGAATGCCGAAATTTAGGAAGAAACCTAAAGAGGAACCAGGCTCAGAGGGGTGACCAGTCCTCTTGTCCTCAGTTAGTCAGTTTAACACAATGCTTAATGGTGTCTAGCGAAATATTCAAACTTGGCGTGATGTTAATGCATGACAAAATGATCTAATGTTGAGACGCTACACTGTCACAAGTGGTTAAATACACAGCCTCTCACACGGGATACCCAGGTTTGAATCCAGTGAGGGCAACAACATTCATCCCTTCTAATTGCGGGCCAGCCGAACTAGACTTACCTGGTTCCTTTCCTAGGTAAAATTGCTGTTAGTTTACATTGTTATGTATATTATCGCTATATTTTTGCTTCATATATTTCCTACTTTTTACTACGTAGTTGTCGGGTGCCATGTCACAAGAATTTCATTGTGCAGGAGGACGCTGTGTAATTCGGTGCATTTGAGGAATAAACTTTGAACTTGAACTTGAACCACTCTGTGAAAGACTGTGCAGGCAAATAGTGCAACAAATAAAGAATAACGTTTCTCAAAGAGTTTGGAAATCCCATCATCTATGGTACATAATGTCATTAAAAGATTCACAGAATCCAGAGAAATCTCCATATGCAAGGGACAAGGCCGAAAACCAATATTGGATGGCCGTGATCTTCGGGCCCTCAGACGGCACTGGACTAAAAACAGACACGATTCTGTAGTGGACACACTGGCGAAACCACTCGCCACCTTAGGGGTCAGGAGTGTCTGCTATAAAATATTCATATATAACGGTTACCCGTTCCAATATCTTTGAGTCCCCGCTTCCCAGTAAAATGGTTGAGTCCCGGAGTCCGCCTGCTCCTGTCACGGCGCTGCTCACCCTCCATTCCAGTGAAAACACAGTGAGTCAGTCCATGGTACACTATGCAACTGAGCAGTCAGGATCGTATTAGACTAGCCTAGCAGTCTGATATCGTCTACTAGCTAATGTAATGCAATCACTAATATCATTGATACAGTTCGCGAGCTAGCAAATTTGCAGATAAAGTAGCTTGCCATCATTGCCATGTAATGCTTGTCCTGATAGCTAGCAAAGGGGCATTGAACAATGTTGATGTAGCTTGCTATGGATAATTAAATGGTTAATTTCATCTGTGGAGAAAGTTAAGGTTTATCTACAATAATTCTAAATTAGACATCTCTGGACATCTATATAAAATCAACAAAATGTAATGTGTGGTCGTATGTGACTAACAGTTTTAATTAAAATTTTGTTAGTATATTAAATTGCTACTCTATAACCTCAGTAGCCTATATTTAGTGTTTGTGTATTATTTCAAGCAATATAAAACATTCATTTTCAGGATGCATTGACTTATGCTTCTGCACTTGGCAGAATAATATAAACAATGTGTCAAATACTGCATCTTTTCCCTCAATTTGTAAATTGCATATATAATACTTAGGGAACTCCCAACAGTCAAATATTTTGCACACTCGAAAGACTTGTACCAAACATCAAAGTGTAGAACATGCGTGATATTTATTAGCAAGATATTATACTGTCCATTTTCATTAGCTGGATGTGTATAGGTGGACATAACCAACAATAGAATGATATGCCACCCTTGAATTTCAACTTGCCACCCTGTATTAGTGATGAATTAGTGCACATGGCATGGGTGACCTGCACATCTGTGAATGCACCATTAATGCTGAAAAATATATACAGGTTTTGAATCAACGTATGCTGCCATCCAGGCTGTCTTTTTCAGGGAAGGCCTTGTTTATTTCAGTAGGACAATGCTAAATCACATTCTGCACGTATTACAACAGCATGGCTCCGTAGTCCAGGTGCTAAACTGGCCTGACTGCAGTCCAGACCTGTCACCCACTGAACTATATGGCATATTATGAAACGAAAAAAAGGAGACCCCGAAATGTTGAGCAGCCGAAATCCTATATCAAGCAAGAATGGGAAAACATTTCACTTTTAAAACTACATCAACTGGTCTCCTCAGGTCCCAAACACTTATACAGTGTTGTTAAAAGAAGAGGTCATAGAAAACTGTGGTAAACATTCTCCTGTCCCAACTTTTTTTAAATGTGTTGCTGGCATCATGCATTTTTCCAAAAACAATAACATTTCTCAGTTTCAAAATTTGATATGTTGTCTTTGCACTATTTTTGGTTACAGTTTTTCTCAATTGCTAAAACACTAAAACCCATTGGCTGAACAAAGTTCTCAGCTGCCTGGACTCATTTTGCTAATTATGCAGTCTGTTGTCAATGCCTTAAACCATTTCACATGGTAAAACACAATTTGCAGATCTCACTTAGACTTTTCAGCATAACTCTAAACACATTCTCATTCTCAAAACACATTCTGCACTCTAATGCACATGTCATCCATACTGGTAAACACAAGTGGCAACAATCAAATACAAATAGAGAACACATGTCATTGATTGAACACAACCACTCAAAATTGATTCAACCTGTTTCAAATGATGTGACACAACCAATATAAGCCAGTTCAGAGAGCAAACAGGTTGTTGAAGGTGGGAAGGAGAAAGTCTGAGAATGGATAGAAGAAACAATGTGAGAGGACGAGGACGAGTGCGTATGCGAGGTGGGCGATGAAGAGGAGGGCAAGAAAGAGGAAGAGGAGGACGAAGAGGAAGACAAAGATTGTAAATATCTGATGAAATTCCAGCAACAGTCATAGACCATGTTCTTGTCCATGGACTGACAATGAGGGAAGCAGGACTTAAGAGTGCAACCCAATTTGAGACGATTTTCTGTGTCCACCATAGTAAGGACATTCAGAGAAGAGGACAGATACAGTACACCACTGTATTTTTGTAATTGCAAATTCACTGTACTACACTATATGCAGCTGTTTCAATAGATATTTGTAAAGTTAATCACTGTATGTATTGTACTGCATGAATATGTTTTGTAACTGCGCATCTACTTTTTGTAGAATTGCAAGGCTGCCACATGCAGGTGGAAAGACAGCTATATTCACTCGGGAGCAAGAGGCCGTTATAGTGGGCATGGTTCTTCAAGATAATGCAATACGACTCAGAGAAATCCAGGAACGAGTGATACAAGACAACACACACTTCCAGGGAATCGACAGTGTGAGCATTTCCACAACTGACTATGTCCTCCATCGTAACAGGATGCGAATGAAACAAGTATACAGAGAACCTTTTGAGCCAACTCACCAAGGGTGAAAGAACTGCGAGCTCAGTATGTGCAAGTAAGTGTACATTCAGAAACATTTACTATAATCCAGATTGTCTACAGTACTAACACATACTATGTGAATGACATTACTCTTCAGTGCATACTTCAGTGAATCAGAAGTGCATACAGTAGGCCTAATTGTACTCTACAGTATAGCACTGTCTCTGTACGACTTACAAAACTCTACATACAGTACAGGTGCTGGTCATATAATTAGAATATCATCAAAAAGTTGATTTATTTCAGTAATTCCATTCAAAAAGTGAAACTTGTATAATGTATACATTCATTCCACACAGACTGATATATTTCAAGTGTTTATTTCTTTTAATTTTGATGATTATAACTGACAACTAATGAAAACCCCAAATCAGTATCTCAGAAAATTAG
>JACXGI010020044.1:0-11278 GCA_016801175.1 Esox masquinongy | reverse complement strand
ACACACAGTTATATATTTCAATGAAGCATGGAGAAGCCCCAAAATTAGCTACTTTGGAAGCATGCGTTTCAGATATTAGGAAGTGGATGACAGAGAACTTCTTGCTTTTAAACTCAAGAAAAACAGAAATGCTCGTTTTAGGACCCAAGAAACAAAGAGCTTTGTTGGCAGATCTCACTGTGAACCTCGACGGCTGCATATTCGTATCCCAAAAACTGTAAGAAACCTCGGCGTTACCCTTGACCCATGACCTCTCCTTTGATGAACATATAAAATATGTCTCAAGAGTTGCTTATTTTCATCTTCAAAACATTGCAAAAATCAGAAACTTTCTATCAAAAACTGATGCAGAAAAACTAATCTATGCTTTTGTTACTTCTAGATTAAATTACTCCAATGCTCTTCTTTCCGGTTACCCTGACAAATCAATAAATAAACTTCAATTAGTGCTGCACACAGCTGCTAGAATCCTAACTAGAACAAAAAAATGTGAACACATTACTCCAGTACTAGCCTCTTTACACTGGCTGCCTGTTAGGGTTAGGGCTGATTTTAAGGTTTTATTGTTAACCTATAAATCAATACATGGACTTGCTCCTACTTACTTCGCTGAAATGATCCAGCCATACATACCTACACGTAACCTTAGATGTTGTTCCAATAAGTGCTACAACAGATGTCCTACAAACGGGGGGTGTTAGTCTTTCATGTTTTATGGGCTGATTGGCGTGGTCTGTGTATTTAAACCATGCAGACCCCGGTGATGGTCATTCAGTATTGCCTGAGTAAACTTACCTACACATTACAAACCATGGCGGATTGTGCAGCGATCAACGTTTTGGATGAAACACCATTGAAAGCTAACAGCTTAACTGCAGCTCAGCGAGTCGGCAAGCAGGGTTGGGTAGGTTACTTTTTAAATGTAATCCGTTACAGTTACAAGTTACCTGTCCACATTTGTAATCAGTAATGTAACTTTTTGATTACTCAAACTCAGTAACGTCATCTGATTACTTTTAGATTACTTTCATATTAAGAGGCACTGGAAAACAAATAGGAATAGCCTATAACCAACTGAACACCTTTTGCAGGATCAATGAATGTTAGAGTTTACATAGCTGGCCAAAAACGGAATTCGCATTTTACCTTATGGGTTGTGTCGACTACAGTGCCTTTGCAAATGGGTTTCTAAACTATTGCTTTTTACTTCAATATGATTGAGCTACATCTCTAAATTACACGCTAAAGGTCTGTCAGATATTCAGTTATTCCAATTAATCCAATAATCCTCGATCTTCCAGAATCTGACTTTTTATCTGAACATAACCCAAAATCTAATGATGCTTAAGCCTGTTCTGTTATTTGTGTTTTATTCATGTTTTTAATTGCTTCAGAACATTGAAAAATAAATGGCAATAACTCGAAAAGTTTATTGACATTGTTGTATATAAAAATTAAGATATCCGTAGCTTTTCGCGCATAAACTAAATCTGCAGTAGTCGGATGATTTGCTCCACATCCAACATTGTCAAAATGTTGCAGAAACCCCCGGCACGCAAATGCACGTTTGCAATCGTGAATACCTGCATAGAAATAAGATTTACCCATGCAAACGTAACCTGCGATTATTATAGCCACCAGTGATGGATTTTCAAAACGCAAATGAAAGAAACAAACTGTGATTATAAACCTGCACTCTTAGTTTAAAGTAAATGACGTCAGCAGCCAATGATAACCAATGAACACAATTTTCTGAGATGCAAAGCAAGCAGAATCACATGGCCTACCTGCATGGACCGAGTTGATGTGGCCGCTAAATGCAAATAATCATCCTTTGGCAGAGTGCTTCCCAACACACCCTTTTCTTCTCAAATGTCGTGGTAAATTCCATATAATGTTTTATCTTGAAGGCAACGCCATGTAACAGCTATCTAACAAATAGTTGCCTAATCTATTAAACAATTCCTGTAAAAGTTCTTGTCCTGAAAAAGATATAACACCAGGTAGGCCTATTGCCTATCATTGTTCTGAGAATTATGTGTCGAGTAGATAATTAAATAACATTTTATATGACTCGGCTAATATTATCGAAGATATACTCTGTTTTTACCAGCCATCCAACCAACCAAAACTGGAGAAATTTAAACTAGCGCTTCCTCCGTCACTAAACTAGTTATGCGCGTCCACCTTTGCACGCATGATGATCACACACACAACTGAGGCGCAAAATTCATATTTTGGTTCAAATAACGATGTTTTTATAACATTGAATAATAAACTCAAACATACAATGTGTCATAATTATTTCGCGCGCCTAATCTTTATCAACTAAAGTAATCCAAAAGTATTGTTTTGTTTTTTTGTAATCCGTTACATGTAACAGATTACTTGTAATCCGTTACTCCCCAACTCTGTCGGCAAGAGATAACAAATGATCAGCATAGACGCAATCAACATGCCAGCCCTGAAGAAACCGATGCAGAGTTTAACCCGAATCTGCCCACCAGGGTCATAAATCATCAAAGTGACACAATATACCCTACATAAACTACTGTCATATTTTTATGGCTGATCGGTGTATGCACCAGGCAGAACTAAGACAGTAAAGCTCAACAGAGTACCAGAATACAAGACCTATGCAATAGATAGCAAAAAAATAGCAGTTCATCCGGACATGGGCCCATATGGCCCTAATACTCTATACTACCCAGCTGAAACCACTGCCAGGTGCCTGGAAACCCGTCCCTTATCACGGGATTAATGTCAATACCCCATGGGGAACTAAACCAGAGGTTCTGGTGCATGTTTAATACATGTTTAATATGTTCTGTTATGGTTTGTAAAATAAATCAAGGCTTTGCCATTGAACGGCAAAGCGCGACTCTGCTCTTCATTTGTTTGGAGGCTTGCGTGGGACCAGAACGTCCACCCGTGAGGTCTGAGTGGGACAGCCCAGAGGTGGCACCATGCCTTAAACGCCTTCCCACCTTGTCACATATAGCGTACCCTTAGGAAGTAGGCTCCGCTGACAAGATTCTGAATTTTTTTTGCTTAAGCAATCTTCCGCTTCTCGTGCACTCAGTTGCTTACTTTGCGAGTCAGGTAGATGAAACCAGTGATCTGTGTTACGGTAACGTGCTGAGATTGATGTAATCAAATGTGTATTTGCATAAGGAATTGTCCAGGGCTGTCTTCAATAGATATGTGTATGGGACAACGATGACTGTACAGTTCCCTGTAAAACTAATGACACATTTAATAGAAGTTGATTTGCTAGGGAGTTCAACCTGACTAGTGTTGTTGAAAATATTTTTTTTCCAGCCCAAAAGAATTCAGGAGTTTATGAATTCAAATGAGACTTTATTGAAAATCATAAATCCTAGTTGGTCTGCAGAAACAACTGTCTTCCCAGCCTCGGACACACATTTATACAGTGCCATCTTGCATAACTTTACCTGGACATAACCATATATGTTAATCCCTGGGCGGATCTTCCCAGTTTTGCCACCATTGTTTCACAACCCTCTGAATCCGTTCTATTATTAAATATTGGTGGCGCACGTTCCAGAAACCTCTATAAAAATAATGGAGCCATTAGGGCCCTTAAGTTTAATGCATTTGATTATACCTTACTTATACATTCATTGTAACTTCATTATTCCAATTTTAGACTTATACATCATTTAATAATGTCTACATCTTTTACCATGTTGATTGTTTGTGTGTGTGATTATCTTACTGGTACATTCATAAAGTGTGAGAGTTCAGAAACATTCCTATGAAAAATGTTTATACTAGTTAGTAGACTATCAGATGTTAGTGTGTTTCTCGTTGCCTACCCTGACTTAGACCTCAACGCACGCCACTGAACTGTATGTATGATGGACTATAAGACAGTGAATAAAACAGACCAGACAGAGAGAATTGTGTCGGAAAGCAACCTTTCCGACCAATCAGCCTTTCCGACCAAGACAAAGTCAGACTCCAGCAAGGTAGATACTGATGCATGCAGTCACAGCTGAGTCAAAAAAATTACTGTGGTAATTTACACCCACATCATACTCGCAGTCACACTGCAAACAACCACAATGTCCTGTAGCAAAAGAGGTTTTAGAAGAACTAAATAGATGGCTCCCACGGGGTCCAAGCGCTGTAGTAAAAAACATCCCAATAAAGAGGTACAAATCCTGTTCTCAGTTTCTACTCGATACCCTTAGCCATAGAAAGCAGGTCTAAAACTTGTTTCACATGGAAAGGGTATAAATCTTTACAATACATATGTTTACCACAAGGATATACATTCGCTATACAGTGAGTGAAAAAATGATTTGATCCCCTGTTGATTTTGTACGTTTGCCCACTGTCAAAGAAATTATCAGTCTATAATATTAATGGTAGGTTTATTTGAACCGTGAGAGGCAGAATAACAACAAAAAAATCCAGAAAATTGCATGTCAAAAAAGTTATAAATTGATTTGCATTTTAATGAGTGAAATAAGTATTTGATCCCCTCTCAATCAGAAAAATTTCTGGCTCCCAGGTGTCTATTATACAGGTAACGAGCTGAGATTAGGAGCACACTCTTAAAGGGAGAGCTCCTAATCTGTTTGTTACCTGTATAAAAGACACCTGTCCACAGAAGCAATCAATCAGATTCGCCACCATGGCCAAGACCAAAGAGCTGTCCAAGGATGTCAAGGACAAGATTGTAGACCTACACAAGGCTGGAATGGGCTACAAGACCATCGCCAAGCAGCTTGGTGAGAAGGTGACAACAGTTGGTGCGATTATTCGCAAATGGAAGAAATACAAAAGAACTGTCAATCTCCCTCGGTCTGGGGCTCCATGCAAGATCTCACTTCGTGGAGTTGCAATGATCATGAGAACGGTGAGGAATCAACCCAGAACTACACGGGAGGATCTTGTCAATGATCTCAAGGCAGCTGGGACCATAGTCACCAAGAAAACAATTGGTAACACACTAAGAGGACAGGACAACTTCACCGCATCAAAGGGACGATGGATGGGGCCATGTGCCATCAAATCTTGGGTGAGAACCTCCTTCCCTCAGCCAGAGCATTGAAAATGGGTCGTGGATTGGTATTCCAGTATGACAATGACTCAAAACACACGGCCAAGGCAACAAAGGAGTGGCTCAAAAAAGAAGCACATTAAAGTCCTAGAGTGGCCTAGCCAGTCTCCAGACCTTAATCCCATTGAAAATCTGTGGAGGGAGCTGAAGGTTTGAGTTGCCAAACGTCTGCCTCGAAACCTTAATGACTTGGAAAAGATCTGCAAAGAGGAGTGGGACAAAATCACTCCTGAGATGTGTGCAAACCTGGTGGCCAACTACATGAAACATCTGACCTCTGTGATTGCCAACAAGGTTTTGCCACCAAGTACTAAGTCATGTTTTGCAGAGGGGTCGAATACTTATTTCACTCATTAAAATGCCAATCAATTTATTACATTTTTGACTTGTGTTTTCTGGATTTTTTTGTTGTTATTCTGTCTCTCACTGTTCAAATAAACCTACCATTAAAATTTTAGACTGATCATTTCTTTGTCAGTGGGCAAGCATACAAAATCAGCAGGGGACCAAATGAATTTTTCCGTCACTGTATGTCTTCCAAGCTGTAATGAAAGATATCCTAGATGGAATGGATTGTGCAATATACACCGCTCAAGAAAATGTAGGGAACACTAAAATCACACACCAGGTCTCGATGACTGAAATATATTAAAGATGAAAATGTTTACTGTACATTGTGTAATTTGTTGAGAGCAAAATTATGTAACAATGCTCAATGGAAACCAATATCAGCAACCAATTGAGAGCTGGGTTCAAACCCACACCCAAAATCAAAGTAAACAATTGAAATCACAGGCTGTTCCAACTTGCCTGAATTTCATCATGGCAACTCATAATGTGACTCAGTAGTGTGTATGGCCGCCACAATGCCTGTATGCACTCCTGACAATGTTTGGGCATGCTCCTGATGAGACGGCAGATGGTGTTCTAGGTGATCTCCACCCAGACATGGATCAGGCATCACTGAGCTCCTGGACAGTCTGTGGCGCTACTTGGCGGCGTTGGATGCACCGAAACATAACGTACCAGAGGTTCTCAATTGGATTCAGGGCTGGGGAACTTGAGGGCCAGTCAATGGCATCAATGTCTTTGTCATCCAAGAACTACCTACACACACTGGCCACATGAGGCCGGGTATTGTCCTGCACCAGGAGGAACCCAAGGCCCACTGCACCAACGTAAGGTCTGATTATGGGTCTGAGGATTTCATCCTGGTACCTAACAGCAATCAGGGTACCATTGGCTAGCACGTGGAGGTCTGTGCGACCCTCCAAGGATATGTCTCTCGAGACCATCCCTGACCCACCACCAAACCGGTCATGCTGGATGATGTTGCAGGCAGCATAACGTTCACCACGGCGTCTCCAGACTCTTTCAAGCCTGTCACGTGTTCACGTGCTCAGTCAGTCACCCTGATGACACACACCGCCCTCTCTTACCTGGAAAAAGGCAACACATATGTGAGGATGCTGTTCGTGGACGACAGCTTTGCATTCCACACTATTGTGCCCGCTAAGCTTGTTCCTAAGCTCAGGCCCCTTGGACTTAACTCCTCCCTTTGTCATTGGATCCTGGACTTCCTTACGGGCAGACCCCAGGTTGTGACAATGGGCAACCTCACCTCCCCTGCACTGACCATTAGCATCAGAGCCCTGCTGGGCAGCATACTCAGTCCCCTCCTGTACTTCCTGTTCACGCATTACACCATCTTTCAATTCACGGACTCATCTCCAACAATGATGAGACCGCTTACGGAGAGGAGGTAAAGAACCTGGCTATATGCTGCTAGGACAACAACCTCACTGTCAACATCTGCAAGAATAAGGAGAAGATCGTGGACTTCAGGAAGCAGCAGAGGGGGGATCTTGCCCCCATAGACATCGATGGAGCTAATATGGAGAGAGTCTCCGAATTCAAGTTTCTCAGTGTGTTCATTAAAGATGACCTCACTTGGTCCAGGCAAGCGAACTCGCCAGTGAAAACTGCCCAAAATCGACTTTACTTCCTGAGGAGAATCAAAATGTTTTGTCATGTCTGTAAAAACTCTCACCAACTTCTACAGGTGCACCACTGATAGCATCCTCTCAGGCTGCATTACTGCCTGGTACAGCAGCTGCGCCGCTGCGGACCTGCGAAGCGTTTCATCGGCTGCCATCTCCATGCAAGCCATCTACATTATTTACGATGCCGGAGCCACCCAGGCTTTGGTCTGTTCACACTGCACATGCACCTGCAGACTGTTTGTTTGTTCCTCAGGCCACAAGGCTCCTCAACCAACATACTGATCACACATGGACATTCCACATGCTCTGATATCCTTTCTGGTACTTTCAATGTACACTAGAATATTTGTTTTGATGTGCCATTCATAAGCATATTACACTCATGTATCTATAATATTCAATACTACCCATATTGTGAATTTTCACAAAACTACTCCTAAATTGCTTCTAGTGCTTTCTTATATTATGTATATTATTGCCATACTTGTCACATCTATAATATTCAATACTACTACCCATTTGCTGCTAGTTTTACAGAGTTATGGACAGGTTCATCTAAAAAATGTTTAATATCGTGGAATAGTTCATTATACATAAAGTGTAACATTTCAAGCCTTTTTTGTATCAATCTTGATGATCACGGCTTACTGCTCTTGGAAATAAAAAGTCCAGTATATCAAAATATTAGAATAAAAAATGTACAGTATAGAAATGTCGACCTGAGCAGAGCTGCTGCTAGTGTACAGTGTTATGTATATTACTGCTCTGTCTTCTTGCAATATTATTGCTGTGTATATATTTTTCTTCTTAATTCTCACTATGTAGTTGTAGTGTGCTATGCCACCATTTATAAGCTTATTACACTCATATGTATCTATAATATTCAATAATTCTACCCATTGCTGCTAGTTTACATTGCTATGTACAGTTAGGTCCGTAAATAACTGGACACTGACACATGTTTGTTAACTGGCTGTTTACCAAAATATATTCAAGTTACAGTTAAATAATATGGGCTTAAAGTGCTCAGCTTTAATTTGAGGGTATTCACATCCAAATTGGAGAAAGGGTTTAGGAATTACACCTCTTCAGTATGTAGTCCCCTCTTTTTCAAGGGACCAAAAATAATTGGACAATTGACTCTAATAGCTGTTTCATGGACAGGTGTCGTTATTTCTTCATCAATTAAGCAGGTAAAAGGTCTGGAATTCATTCCTGGTGTGGCCTTTGCATTTGGAAGCTGTTGCTGTGAACCTACAGCATGCGGTCAAAGGAGCTCTCAATGCAAGTGAAACAGGCCTTCCTTGCAATGCAACTAGCAAGGTTAAAGCCATATCATTTGAAAACCAATAAGAGTAGTTGTTCTCATCAGTACATATGATCTTGGAAATCAAAATCAAACCAGTCGGTTAGCAACGGTAGGAGGACAACGAGAATGGACTGCTGAGGCTCGTGGTAACGGGACCAGGCATCCATCTCTCACCATAGGAGAGAGGGAAAAATTTAGAAATATCTTGTGCTGTGTAGACAACAGAAGTGTAATGTAAATACAGCACCAAATGTGAACAGGATGCAGGCTAGACAGTTATTTGAAGAGAGAGCCCCCTATGCATCAATAACCGAACGTGGTACAGTAGAGATGAAAGGAGAAATATTGGGAACTAGATGGGATAGAGAAATAAATAGTGAAGTGACGGATACTTTTATTCCATGGAAGCAGCAGAGAGGAAAAACATCTGATGGTCAATTTTGTGACAAAGGTACCGTCACTCCCCAGATAGTAAGGGGGAAGAAGAGAGATGTAAGCACGTGGAGTACACATAGACATTGTGTTAATTGTGGTGGCTATGATGGCATGCTGTGTAGTTCCTCTCCTTAGATCTATTTTGCCCAAGACTGTAGCTTCCCAAATGCTTCTACGAGGGGCCATTGACCCAGAATCAGTTGACGACCTACTGGTCACTTCATGACCTGGACATCCTGGACTGTATGTGGAAAGATACGGACATCCATATGAGAGGAGGGCCTTTGGACTGTACTTATGGAAATTCAGAATGTGAATGGTCAATTAAACCTGGCGCTGGATGGGCCTGCAAAGAATAATCACCGTCTGAACTTGTGCCTGTAGTGGCTCCAGTGATGGAAGCAGACATGGACGGAGCTTATGTTCAAATGGAACATTAGATCGTGTGTAAACAGTCTCCCTGTCCTTCTTAGGGGATATAATTGCCAACAGTGCAGCAAAGGATTTTGCAAGAAAATTGATGGACAAGTGGTCGCTGATGGACATGATCATTATCCAGGACCCTATGATTGTGCCTTATGCCGTAGCGGAGGACTGTCGTTTATGCGCTGGGAAGGACTGTTCTCCATTGTAAAGAGGGTTTCGAGTTCCTAGGTGGCTGGTAGCCAACCTAGAATGGAGAGAGTATTGCTTGGAGAATTAGAATGGTTCATTATTTTCCTTATATTCTCTTTGATTGATATTGATTTTCATTCAAATGATTTTAAGTGAAGGTATGATTTATATGTACTGTACAATTAGTTTATATTCCAAAAAGTTATTTGAGTTTGTCATCGTAAAAGAGACCTCCCAACACGTGTTGTAGTGAAATTCAGGAGTCTATCTTTAACAGAAGCTCCTAGCACACCTTTGTGCTATAGTGTCTTAAATACTTATGGCATAATTAGTAGAAAGTTAGGCTAGTTGGGAGGATGTTGAATCGTGCTGGTATGTAACTATGTTTTGTATTGTAACTTTATTACTTGATTGGAATAAATTGTATTACTTTGGAATATAGATTACTACGGTATTCCTCGTTCATCTCCATACTCAAGCTCGTAAGGCTACTGGTAATTATACACATATAAGTAAGTCTAAGTGACCAGACTTGGTCTCCCTGAGTCCTGGATTGTCAAAGCAGTTTGGTTAGACCTGGGAACATATGACGGAGAAAGTCATCCCTGAGTCGTGGGATCGTATCTTTCTGTGTAGCTCCAGGAACACATGCCGTTTTACTATATGGTTTGTGTTAAACGACCAGCACGTTATGGGCGCTTATGATAACTGATATAGGCACATACACATAAGTAAATCGAAGTGACCAGATTGGTCATCCCTGAGTACCGGGTCGCTACACCATCCCTTGTTTTCTGTACTTGACTGATGAGGAGCATTGATGATAACGTAGGCCATGAAACACATGATATTTTAAATGTTTGGCTTGTGACGAAAGATGAGCTACCTTTTTCCAGCATAACATGGTCATTTATGATTGCGTATGTTTACAAACAATATGGAGTCAGATTATTTATTTATATTTATTTATTACTATGGTTACATTCCCTCGCACTCATTTCCTATAGCTGTCCCCCGGTAAACCTTTCCAACCACACTCTCCAATACCCCTCACTACAATGGCAAATACCGCAAATGTTCTTTGTAAAGGTGATCAATCAAAGGTGATTTGCGAGGTGATCAAAAACAAACAAAAAGATTGCAAAATACACTCAGCGCCTCACCCAGCACATGGTTCTCTGCCCACTCCTCATAATCAAAATGGCTTCCTCCCTAAATTGACAGAGAGGATCCTTTTGTAGTGGAAGCCCCTCCCACCAGTGCAAACCAAGATTAAGTACAATAATTCAATCAAGCTAATACACAAGATTACATTTTATATTCTCCTATTAAATACGACAGACAATAATTACAAAAAACACGTTTATGAACTTACATGTCACAAATACCATTTTCATAATCACCATACACTTTCCTGTCCTAATACCATTATCCAGAAAAGGCAAACCTATCCAAAGGGATTGAAACAGGCACAACCAAGCCAGCCCACTGTGGTAGTTCATATGCTTCTGGAAGTAACTCTGGAGGCTACTGAGAACACAGAAAAGAAACTACAAAGACAATAATTCAAACAGTAAAACTTTACAATAAGGCATTAATTGACATTAGTTGATGATTCAGTAAATATTAACAAACATGAGTTACAGGGTCAATGGAGAAAAAACGTTGGCAGTTGAAAGACGACCGGATCCTAATGCACACTAGACGGCCCACTAAGCCCTCCACCTAGGTATACAGTAGGCCAGTAACTAGGGCTAAAACCCATGAACCACTAAGCCCTCCACCTAGGTATACAGTAGGCCAGTAACTAGGGCTAAAACCCAT
>JACXGI010020043.1:0-11489 GCA_016801175.1 Esox masquinongy | reverse complement strand
ACAAACATGTTGACACATCTACGCAGCTGCTAACACCACAAACATGTTGACACATCTACGCAGCTGCTAACACCACAAACATGTTGACACATCTACGCAGCTGCTAACACCACAAACATGTTGACACATCTACGCAGCTGCTAACACCACAAACATGTTGACACATCTACGCAGCTGCTAACACCACAAACATGTTGACGCATCTACATGTTGTCAACATCTAGAGTTTTTCTGAATGACGATACTTAATACTTACTTAATACTTAACACTATACTTAATACTTGTAAATTTTCTGCCCTCCTCTATTTGCCTTAATTGCACATTTTAGTATTGCCATTTGTACTGCATTTGCCTCATTGCACATCTATACATTCCACTTGCAATATACATATACTTAATCCTTGTAAATACATGTACATTTTCCGCCCTCTTCTATTTGCACTTCTGGTTAGAGGCTAACTGCATTTCGTTGTACTGTACTTGTTCAATGACAATAAAGTTGAATCTAATCTACTCAAAAAATGTATCAATTTTCAAATCCTGGTTAAAAACACTTCTCTTTTCACGCGGCTATGACTGAGCCTAACAGCTTTTATAGCTTCCTCATGGAATCTACTATGGAATCTAACAGATTATATTTGTATTTTTTTATTCTATTTCTATTTTCTTATTCAATGTTTTATTATTATGATTTAGTGTTTTTCCGAGGCTCTCTACAAACGTAATATATATATCTGTTGTTGTTTTGAAATGCCTGTCCATAAAATAGATGGCACCTAAATTGTGGCATTATGCACAAAATACTTACTTACATTAGAAGGAGAATTCAATGTGCAAAACACTGTAATTTGTGATCCAAACTGATCTACGTATACCGGTACACTGTAATTAGTGATCCAAACTGATCTAAGTATACCGGTACACTGTAATTAGTGATCCAAACTGATCTACGGATACCGGTACACTGTAATTAGTGATCCAAACTGATCTACGTATACCGGTACACTGTAATTAGTGATCCAAACTGATCTAAGTATACCGGTACACTGTAATTAGTGATCCAAACTGATCTAAGTATACCGGTACACTGTAATTAGTGATCCAAACTGATCTACGGATACCGGTACACTGTAATTAGTGATCCAAACTGATCTACGTATACCGGTATACTGTAATTAGTGATCCAAACTGATCTACGGATACCGGTACACTGTAATTAGTGATCCAAACTGATCTACGTATACCGGTACATGTTTAGATCCTGTCTGGAAAATACCGGAAATTGATTCCCTGCATTATAGGTTTTGATTGATTTCCTGGTTATAGGGGAAAGTTTACTGGACTTTTAAACACCAATGGTAATCATTGGTTATAGGGGATCATTTACTGGACCTTTAAACACCAATTGTAATCACTATGTTGATAGCTTGTATTTAGGGTACTTATTCAGAGCCTATATATTTTAGTTATTTATTTTAAGATTAACTAATTAAATTAGAACAAAAGATGATACCTGCTCTCACCATTATAAACAGATGTCCCAAACTCCTCCTCCTCTTCTTCATCTTTAATGTTGACATTCAGCTCCAGTGTCTGACTGCAGTCTTCCATCTTCATTGATGTCATCTCTGGATCCTGTGATACAAACTGGACTCCACTGTCACAACCAGTGTGGAAGAAACTCAGCAGAGGAGGTTTGTCCTCACTGTCAAAGTTTCTGACCTGTAAGGCACCATGTGGTGTTGAAGAGAAACCAACAGAAAAATATAAAATTGCAGAGACAGAAAACATCTTTATATGAGGTTTTAAAAATAGGTTCTATTTGATTCAACATTCCATGACCTACAGTAAGGCCTTGTTGGCAGGACAACTGATGCAGTTATTAACTGGCAGTAGGGATGCGCCGATCCAACACTGGCATCAGACATTTGTCCAATACTGGCCAAAAATACGAGATTGGGTATCAGCAACAGTGAGTCTATATAATGAGCTGATGCTATGAAACTGATCGTCCTAACAGTGTGTTGTAAACAAGTTGCTGATGTACAGACCAGAAACATGCGGGCTATGCCTTGTGAACTCAACAACAACCACAATGTCTGCAGTCTACACTTGAAACTGCAACTAGTAAAACTGTTAGTACCAAAATTAGCAAAGCTAGTGTTTCAATGGCTGACAGTAGAGAAGCTTAAGCTAGCTAGCTAACCCTTGCTAACTTCGCTGATGCAAGCTAACGCCCAGCTTATTACGACTACATCATTTTAAATATGTGATTTATAATCTCAAAATCCTTTCAGATTCATTGCTGAATAGCAAGCCTACCTGTTTTGTGCTATATATCCTTTCTTTTTAGTTAAATCTTAAATTGATTAGCCAGATAAGACATCTCCTAAAGTCCCACTATGGTCAAGTTGTGAGTGAACAACAAGGTGAAAGTGCCAGTTCAGATGTAATTCTATTATTTTAAGCAAATACTGATAAGAAAATGCCTGCATAAACTTCACGAAACATTGTCAGTTTTTCACATGCCAAGGTCCGCATCCACTTTCTCATTCTACATTGCCATAGAATTTCTACAAATGCCTTACTCCATCTTGGAGTGTTAATTGAGAGAATGCAAAGTGTGCAAAACTGTCATCAAGGCAAAGGGTGTCTACTTTGAAGAACATACACTATGAAATGTATTTTCATTAAACCCTTTTTTGTTACTACATGATTCCATGTGTTATTTCATCATTCTGATGTCTTGACTATTATTCTACAATGTGGAAAATAATACTGGAGCCCCCTGTGTCAGTCCCAAGGTTTTACGCTATATTAATGTGCCGGGGGGAGAAGGGTCAGTTCTCCTTCTCCATTGTAAATCCTTGTAAATCTAAGGAATGTGCTCTCTAAATTTTCCTTGGCTCCTGCTCCGTTTAAACTTAGGAAGACATGAGGTCTTGGCCCACACCTAGGGTACTCCGGAGTCTCATTGCTGTCCCTGTCCAAAGTCCTCCTGGCTGTGTTGCAGATCAAGATGATACCAGATGATTCCAGCTGCCACTCCGCGTACCACTCCGCCCCCAGATTGTCCCTGTCCTTGTCCATCTGGTCATGCTTCTGACCTGGATTATGTTTTATTGAGTCTGGACACAGCCCACATGCATTTACTAAAACTTTGTGGTGTTTTTGGTATTTCCACCACCCTGCTGTTTTTTGTTACGATCAGAACACCAAACAATCCCATTGATTTACAGAATTCTCTAATGTATTACTTAGTGGTTAAATAAATATGTATGAGATTGTAAATAAAACACTGGTAGTCACATTGTTAGCTGCCTCCAGCCAATGACTGATATTAAATATTGGACTGTATCAGCTTAATGTAAAGATTGTGCCCAAAAAAGTGTGTATGATCTCAGTCAATGACACAAAATACAAGTGTAAAGAGTCTAAATTTACTAGTGTCCTAGATCTTTTTATAGTTCAAACTTTCCCCAGTAAAATCCTTGAGTGTCACTGAGTACAGTCTAGGGTTAGCTTTGGTTGTACAGTCCAATACGTATATTCAGTTCTCATAATGGGCCAACTCCTTAATGTGGTTAGCAATTTAAAGAACTATAAGAGCTAGGACACTAATAATTGTTCATACTCCTCACAGTTGTATTCTGTGTCACTGAATTAGCTGATTCTCCTTTTCATGGGCACAATTTTTAGCTTTGGTTGTACAGTCCAAAATGTACTTTATTTTCGGCAGTTAGTGAATGCAGGGTGCAGGGTTCAAAGTACGGGGGGGATTGGGTCTTATTAAGACTTGGGCCCTCCCAAAAGAAAACAACAGGTGGGGGGGAGTCAAAATATTTATATAGCTATCCTTCTTACCTGTAATCATAAATATTACAATATATTTACAATAATCATGCCTGAAAGAACCTTGTAATACGATTTCCGACACCCCTAAAGTGGACCATACCATTTCTTAACCTTGACCGAGGTTAACCGAAACCATCAAGACATATTTATTCATTCAATACAAGGTTGGAGATACCCAGATATTTTGACATAGACCTCCCAAAAATCTAAATTTGTCAGCTGTTTATTACTTAGACTAATAGGCTATATTCAAGGAAAGAAAACAGCTGTTTCAGCCTTCAAAGTAGCCTAATGCAAAAGAATCTATCAAATCAGTCTTGCCTTAAAGAATTTACCACAGAGGTTTGGGTTGACTTTCTTGGGCTGAAGTACCAAGCCACAGCGAGTCAGAAAATATGCAAATGAGGGGAAATCTCAGACAGATTCGACAAGAGTAACGGCTGTTTTTTTACGACCATAACCAATGGTAAAACTCAGGAACACGTTAGCAATTTTACTATTGTTACATTTCCAGGCAGTTTAAACCAGAATAAATTACTTTTAAACGTGCTTGCTTAACCAAAGGACTCCCTTGAAGGGAGTGAGCATCACAACACATCTTACCAGGACAAAAGCTGTCCAACTTTTGCCAGGAATTTGCGGTACGTCACTCATGTGTCTTTTGTGTGTCATTAATTAAAGTCCCCTCCACTACAACAGGTAAACCGAAACTATGAAGACATATTCATTCATTCAATATAAGGTTGGCGATACACAGACATTTAGACTACGGCAGTATTTCCGTTCAGTATTTACGGTTTACCTGCTGTAGTGGGGGCGGCTTTCTTTTTTTTTTTTTTTTAAATCCATTGCAACGCTGGCAGGCAGACAAGACATTCTACTAAGGTCAAGGTTAAAAAATGGTATGGTCCACTTTAGGGGTGTCTGAAATTGTATTACAAGATTCTTCCAGGCATTAATATGGCAAATATTCTGTAATATTTACAATTACAGGTAAAAACAATACAGATGTTTCAACCCCCCGACCTGTTTTCTTCACCTCTTTTGGGGGGAAACCCCCCCAACCACCCCCATCCCCCCCGTAATTCAAACCCTTTTTGTTCTGGTATTGTGTGGGTCTTGCTGCCAGTTTTGCTCTAGGATACTTTGATGGCAACCCCTGACAAAGTGTGGTTTGTGCCCCATGAGCTGGTGTAATGGATTGGATTTATCATCATCATCATCTACAGACTGTAGATTAAACAAGCAATATACTGTAAGAATTGTAAGACCTCAGTTCACTGAAACACGTGCCTGTACAGTACGGGGTTCCCTTTACGCCCTGGACAAAAAGTTGACACCCCGATTGTCACTGTATAATTCACACTCTGTATATTCTGGATAAGATACTTTCAATGCAATTATGCATTTGGATACACCCAGAGTGTAATTTGATGTTTTGATAATAAATTATTATACTGTATTATTATAAAACAACATTGCTTAGCATTATTTATTCAAAATGTGTAATGTTTCAAATGTATTTGATCTATTTTCATTGCTTTACATTTTACTTTTATTTTGAATGCGAAACAACGAGACGCAAGGAATCCACTATTGTGTTTCATGGCTATTGTGGATGGCTCTTTAAAGAATGTACCTTAACATTGACACATATTTTGCTAGAGAAACATTTTCTAGCTATAAATAGTATTACACCATTAAACGTCCCTGTTACGCATGCAGGTACCCTGTATGTGCGTTTGTCCTTTTCTCCTCCTGCCTTTTCCCCAGGTGTCTCTTATGTTCCTGATTGTGCTCTTTGGTGTTTCCCACCTGGCAGTCATGAGTGCATAGCCTGACTGCTGAGGTGGACCAATCAGTGGACACTCCTCCTAATTGCACCACCTGTTCCTTTTTTCCTGTACCCAATCACATCACACATCCCCTGGTTTAAAAACCCAGTCAGTTGGTTCTCCCAGAGAGACTCTTTTGCTTTACCCCACATGGATATAGACACTGGAGATACACACCCTTTTTTTGATAGACAGACACTTTGTTCATTCATACATCACTTAGTTTAGCACATACATCTCACTTTGTCCTGTTTCCTGTGAGTATCTATTGCTGTGGTGTTTTGTTTGGTGTTGTCTAGTCAATTGTTTGCTGTTTAGTCCTTGTTCAACCTGTGTGTTTTGTTTGTCCCTGTGTCCCTGGGAAAAGTTTATTTTTTTAGCAAGTTGCCCTTGGGCTTACACAACCTGTAAAAAAACTTTGTCTAAAAACACTAGTTAGAACTGAGCGGACCACCCACTGTATTTTTGTATTGGTTAGTAGTCAGCTAAGCGGTTCTTGAGGCAGGCAAGTTCAGTTTAGGGGTGACTATATTATTTCATTTCTTGGGTCCAGCTCAGCCCCTTTTCCCTAACCCCTTTACCGTGTGTTTATAATAAACTTTTTATGTTCGACGGTAGCTTTGGTTGTCCGTGGCGTTTGTTCCCACTGTTCATGTACACTACACCACTTTGCACGAGTTATGTTACGGGTCTCTGTACCATCCACCCTAGACTGCTAGAGCCACGGGGTTCGTAACAGTCCCGCACTGCACCGAAGGCGCACTGCATTTAGATCATTTTGAAACATATGCATGTAAAAGGTAATCAGAAATCTCCAATACAAGTATCCTTCATGATATTACGTACGTTGTCTGTCATTTTTCATTACGTTCAGCAAATCGTTTCAACCAAATAACAAACAGGCTCAAACGGTTCTCAAACTTCATAGATAATACATTGACATATGTTAATTAGAATGCATTTACGCTAATGATGCTATTCTCCAATTACAGCGATTGAATTATAACAAATTAAGCAACTACATACCTGCAGTAAAGAGAAACAGCGTTTTCGACACCAGTGTCTTATGAGCAACATTAAAAAAAACACTTCCGGGTCACGAAAATTTGAAAAGTTTCAAAATAAGAGGCCAACGTATTACTTCAAAACTGACAAATTGAAATTAAGAAAATGTACCTAAAAAAAAATTGACAATTCATATTTGATCATAAGTGAAATTTCAATAAAAAGTGGGTATTAAAACACGTTAGGGTCAAAATTCAGATCATGCGAAAGACTGAATATGGAATGCATATTATCTCATAGCTCAAAAATTATTCTATGCACCACAATGAAAGTTTTGTAGGAAATGTTCCGGAGTGTGTGTGTAGAGTAAGACAAACCTGACTAATCATGGGGAATGGTGTGCTACATCTAGCAACACAATATTTTTCACACTCTCTTTAGCCCCCAAAGCAAAACACTATAATACTGTACATGAAATACATATTGCCTCATACAGAAAATATTCTATAAGCTGCAGTGAATGTATTGTAAGCAATGTTAGTCTTCTGAACATTTCTTACAATACATTCACTGCAGAATATAGAATAATTTCTTTCTGTATAAGTCAATATATATTTCATATCCATTGAGTTACATTGTGGCCAATGGTAGGGGCGGTGCCCATCCAAAAATCATTTGGTTAGTAGACACTCTTCTGAACATTTCCTACTATACATTCACTGCGGCGTATAGAGTCGTTTTTGCTCTATGATGCAATATGTATCCCGTGTACAGTACACTATAATGTGTTGCAATGGAGGACGAGGTGGAAAGTATAGTGTTGCTGGATTTAGCTCAACCAGCCCATATATAACTAACAAGAATTACATCATCAGGATTCATCAATTTATTTTTAAAATATGAAATGTTTAACAATTATTTACGTCTCCATTTCTCAATGTACTCCACCCTAGAATCTTATTCATACTTTGTGAAGTACTATTTAAAAAACATTTTCATTTAGTTTATATTTTTTAATATGTAGATACTCTTTTTATTATATATAGCTTTACAATCCACACTAAGCAAAGCATCAAAATAGATACATTTCGCAAACTATGATTAAAACGATGATTAAAATCGCGTTTTACTGCAGACCTTTATTTCGAAGGTGAAATCCGAAAACCGGAAGTGTAATTGTTGCTACCAAATCTCTAATGTTGCCAGCATGCCCGTTAGATCACAGATGAGCAGCAAAAGGAATTCCGGTTTACGAAATTTCATAATAAAAGTGGACACTTTTCAGCAGAAAACGACGTAACCCCGCAATCTGTTAACATACTGACTGACAATAAAAAACAATATTTGAAACATAAATAGGTTTTTAATTTGACGTGTCAAGCAGCATACAACTATTACAGAAAGTTTGAAAACAATCACCAGAAACTGCAGTAATTTTTGTATTTCTGAGCAATGTCATCCTTGTGACTGTTACACTAGCCACTTTTCTATAGAGCTCAAACTTCAGTTCATGAAATTAGCTTTACAGATGAAATATATATTTAATGGATAGGGATAGTGTCAATCTTTGGAATGAATCACAATTTTTTTTCAAATTATGTATTTTATAAAAAAAGTTAATATGCCAGGTTTTCTTGAAAAATAAATGTTTCAATGTTTTTTTGAAAACCTTAAAGATTATTTATTTCTGATCATACATAAGAACAATATTTTTAGATTTTGAAAAAGAATCTCTCACATTTCTACTATTCTTGCAGTGAAGATTTATTTCTTCATAATCTTCATGGAATGTTTTTAGAATTTCTATGTGGATAACCACCAGGACCTCTACCTGTACGTAAATTAGGAGGAATAGGTTTAATCTATTGATTCGGTAGGCTACCATGGCAACAGGAATGAGTTACTCCAAGGCTTAAGCACATGATATGCAAATAGAAAAGATGAGAGGGAATAAGAGTGAACAGACAAATCAAAATTATAGTCAACAAATGTGGGTCAGTCAAGCTGACTTTCTAATATATCAGAAGCTAGACAGCTGGCTGACTAACAAATATATGCGGATTGAAAGGTAGTATGCAAACTAGTTACAGGTTGGTAAACAAAGACCAATGTTGAGGCCTGATGTGAATTCCCAAGTTTAAAATTGTGTGCAATAATGATACAGTTAACACTTCTGTGGGTTTTAGAGGGACGATAAAACCCCTGACTCTGATGACAGTGTCCAAGGTCCTTCTGTGGGTTTTAGAGGGACGATAAAACCCATGACTCTGATGACACAGTGTCCAAGGTCCTTCTGTGGGTTTTAGAGGGATGATAAAACCCCTGACTCTGATGACAGTGTCCAAGGTCCTTCTGTGGGTTTTAGAGGGATGATAAAACCCCTGACTCTGATGACACTGTGTCCAAGATTCTTACGCATTTGGCTCAGGAAGTCTTGCCATCCCCCATTCTGTCATCTCTGTGAAGCAGCGACGTAAAAGATCACATCCAGTTAAAATATCTGTCCGAAAGCTAATTTGATTGATTAATAGTGGATATTTTAATTCAAACTCCTCTCAGACGTTTATAAAAGTCACTGTTTCACTGTGTCTATATCCCCCTCTCCAAGTTTTGGGGAAAAGGGTCACTAGGGCACTCATTCTTTGTATGCCACCATCAATTTTAGAATAATGTTTTGTTCATGGTAGCACTATCCTGTTCTATGGGTGCCATATTGCCTTGTTTATTGTGATTTTCTGACCAAGTAAAAACATTTGCTGTCTAGGACCATTCTCTTAGTCTTTCCGGAATGATTCATGTTCTTTGACTGCATCTCTCCTTTTTTTAGTGTTAGAGTTAAATACAGTTTAAAAGGCTGTATGAGAGTCTGCCAAATGACAAATATGTAGATGTAAAATATGTTTGTATTTCATATTAGTGGATTTCTAACACACTAATATGAAAATGATCACTGTACTACAGGGCTACTGTCCTGTGTGTTTACGTTTATGTCTTTGTAAGTGGCCCTGTTGAAAGAAACTCTTTCCACAGTCAGAGCAGGAGTAGGGCTTCTCTCCAGTGTGTACACGTTGGTGTGATTTTAAGTGGCCCTGTTGAAAGAAACTCTCTCCACAGTCAGAGCAGAAGTAAGGCTTCTCTCCTGTGTGAACTCTCTGATGAACTATCAGAGCGCTTGTTGTTCTGAAGCTCTTTCCACAGTCAGAGCAGGAGTAAGGCTTCTCTCCTGTGTGAACTCTCAGATGAACTGTCAAAGCACTTGACATTCTGAAGCGCTTTCCACAGTCAGAGCAAGAGTAAGGCATCTCTCCTGTATGAACTCTCTGATGAACCTTCAGAGACTGTGATATTCTAAAGCTCTTCCCACAATCAGAGCAGGAGTAAGGCTTCTCGCCTGTGTGTATGCTTTTGTGTGATTTTAAGTGGCCCTGTTGAGAGAAACTCTTTCCACAGTCAGAGCAGGAGTATGGCTTCTCTCCTATGTGTATTTTTACATGTATGTTTAGGCTGGACATATTTGGGAAAATCTCCTCACAATGTGGACAGTGGTGAGAAATCTCAGCTGCATGATCTTCTTGCTTTGGATCTTTGGATGAAGAGAGTGCCTCAAAATGGTCTCCTGTGAAAACATTACATGCAGAACAAGTCAGTTGGTGTGATATTATAATGACCTCATATAATGAGGCTGGATCATCATATACAGACCCAGTCAGTTGGTGTGACATAATGACCTCATATAATGAGGCTGGATCATCATTTAATCCCTATATTGAATAGACAATAGTACAAAGACAATCATATATGTTGAAACTGAGAAATGTTACTGTTTTTGGAAATGTATGCTCATTTCGAATTTGATGCCAGCAACACATTTCAAAAAAGTTGGGACAGGGGCATGTTTACCACTGTGTTGCATCACTTCTTTTAACTGTGCTCTGTGTCTGAGAACTGTGGAGACCAATTGCTGTAATTGTTAAAGTGAAATGTTTTCACATTCTTGCTTGACATAGAATTTCAGCTGCTCAACAGTTCGGGGTCTCCTTTGTCGTATTTTCAATTTCATACTGTGCCAAATATTTTGAATGGGTGATGGGTCTGAATTGCAGGCAAGCCAGTTTACTACAGAGCAGATCCATGCTGTTGTAATTTGTGCAGAATGTGGTTTGGCATTGTCTTGCTGAAATAAGCAAGGCCTTCCCTGGAAAAGACATTGTCTGGATGGCAGCATATTTGCTCCAAAATCTGTATTGTTTATGGTGTCTTCACAGAAGTGCAAGTCACCCATGCCATGTGCACTAATACACCCCCATACCATCACAGATTCTTGCTTTGGCACTGCCCGCTGATAAGACAAAAGGGTCCTCTCCTCTTTAGTCCGGAGGACGCGGCGTTCCCAAAAATTTTTAATTTGTCAGACCACACAACAGTTTTCCACTTCGCCTCAGTCCATCTAAAATTAGCTTCGCCCCAGAGAAGGTGGGGGCAGTTCTGGATTTTGTTTATATATGGTTTCTTCTTTGCATGGTAGAGTTTTAACTTGCATTTGTGGATGCAGTGACGCAGAGGACTGTCAATCTGGTCATGCTCTATAACCCTAACCCTGTTTCCCAGTAGAGAGGGAAGTACTGACATGATGAAGACCACCCTGTTTCCCAGTAGAGAGGGAAGTACTGACATGATGAAGACCACCCTGTTTCCCAGTAGAGAGGGAAGTACTGACATGATGAAGACCACCCTGTTTCCCAGTAGAGAGGGAAGTACTGACATGATGAAGACCACCCTGTTTCCCAGTAGAG
>JACXGI010020042.1:0-11491 GCA_016801175.1 Esox masquinongy | reverse complement strand
CTAATTTTCTGACATACTGAATTTGGGGTTTTCATTAGTTGTCAGTTATAATCATCAAAATTAAAAGGAATAAACACTTGAAATATATCAGTCTGTGTGGAATGAATGTATACATTATACAAGTTTCACTTTTTGAATGGAATTACTGAAATAAATCAACTTTTTGATGATATTCTAATTATATGACCAGCACCTGTATATCATCCTCTAATAACACACTACTGTTTAGCCTGAACTGCCTCCTGATGTTTGTATACAGTTTTTAAAGCTTGCATCATGAAAATGTGAAGTAACAATTCATGTTTTTTTTATATACACATGCTCCACACTAAAAGCAAAAACTAAAAGATGTGCATACTTCAATGAATGATGATAATAACATTTTAAATTAATGATGGTGTAAGTATTCACCCGTCAGAGTCAGCAGATACTGTGTTCATACTGTAATAATAAACTTTTGACGGAGTGTTCTAAGTCGCTAATAGCTTTGCGCACACAGAGCATGTACCCATTATTCTCCCAAAGCTCTGTCAAGGTGCCAGGGATCATAGCTAGCTAACGGATTGGTCATGTGTAGGTTATTTTCCTGCTGAAAGTTGAATTTCCCAGTATTTTGTGTGAAGGAGGCTGGAACAGGTTTTCCTCTAGGATTTTGCCTTGGATTAGCTCACTCCGTTTGTTTGTGTTTTTTTCTCCTGACAACCACTATGTTGAAAGTAAGTAGGCATTTACTCTGTGATTCATTATGTTGGATTTGCCGCAAACATAAGGCATTTAGGAAATTTGCATTTAGCCTAAAAAGCATATTCCTTTGCCTAGTTGAATCACCAATGCCCTCATGGTCACATCCTATCACTGCAGTTTCCTTTCTGCAGCTCAGGTCACAAGGATGACTGTGCCTTTGTCGGGTTGGTTTAATACATCAAACACAGCGTAGTTATTAACATGACCTTGCTTAAAGAGATTTGTATTGCCCTTTTTTCAAGGCTTTAAAAGCTCCCACTGTTGAACCTGTTCTTGAAATTCAACATTTGACTGAGGGACTTTACACATCTAAAGCCTCAAGCCTAAAAATGCCAGTCTATATAACTAAATGCAAGAAATGACCTTTTGTCTCCAGCGAATGTGACATTATTGGCTAAATTTACTTTGGAAACTTAAAAGCAAAACCATCTATCAACTGAACATTTTTGGGTATTTCAAAATGATTGGTGGTGAAAAATACGAAAATGAACTAGCCAATAAAATCTATGGTGGAATGGTTGGCTGGCTTCCTATTGATCGCATGGGCCTGACATCCTGCTACTTTTCTAGGGTGTAACGGAGTAGCTTGACCACATTTGTGAAATCCATGCCCATTAGACTTGCACGATAAGACTCGGAAATCATTCTACTGTAGCCAATGTCATTCTGCTGTATTACCTGCTACGTTGGCAAATGCATACCTGTCTTTATTTTTGTCCGATTCACCAAGTTAAAGACCCTAAAAAGTGCATGGAGTGACAGGTATCAATCCTTTTAGGTAAGCTTTGTTATAGCAGCTATAAAGAAAAATTGACGGTGCAGACAGCTAGTGGTAAATTTAAGTGCTGCCACCTACTGTATAGTGTTTATTCTCTGCTGGGTTAATGCGCCATATTTAAAATTAGCACATTTCAGTGATGACTTGCAGAGTTCTTATGGCCAGCATCTAAGGGTAGGCAAGCCGCCATTGATGCAAATCACACAGTAGGTGGCCTGATGAAGGCTGTTAATGGCCAACTGAGTGGCTAGCAGCCAGATGCAAATTCCCTGTTAGGTAGCGTACTCCACTCACCAGCTGGCAGTACCAGTACATGGCCTAAGGTGTTCCGACAAAGGTAAATGGCTTCTTGTAGGAAATGTTTCGCTATCTGTGTGAGAGTGTCTCCAAGTAGTCAGAGCCTTTTTTTTAAAATCTATTTTATTTTGGGTGATAAAAGGCCTCACTGGCACTGGAAATGCATCCAAAGGAGTGTGATCTTGTGTTTACACTAAAAACGTGTAGAATAATTTTACATCTTTTTTTTATACAGGCAACCTGTATTTCCTTCTATAGTATGCATTGTCATGGATGACATATTCTGACCTCATGAACATTCTTTCATGTGTATCAGGAATATCAAAGTTTGTCTTGACTTATTTAGTTGTCAGTATTTGGAAGGACAACATTTTGTAATAAACTGTCAGTGAATTCTTGAATGTAGCCTTATGTATATGTTTGGCAACTCTTTCAGCCCGTTGTAGCGTTTACTTTTATCTTTTCTTAGTTTTCTCAGAGTTTTTTCTTACACAGTCATTAAATCTTAGACCGGTCATGAAGATAAAACCATTTCAAAAAGAAATGTGTGCGTTAAAGACGTGCTGCAACATATTCTAGTATAGGGACAGGATTATTTTCCACCCAGCAGTGTGGTGAGGGACTAGGGGCAATTTGACACATTTAAAATGCTATAAAGGCTACCAATACCACAATTATATTGACATATACATACAGTATATTATTTTAGGGGTGATAGAATTGCATTCTGGCTAATATAATATAAATATGATTGATAATGCACAAATTGGGGGTACAGTACAGTACACACCTCTTGCCATGATCAGTCTGGCCATTTACTGAGAACTGTCATATTGGAGGCTTGTCAAAACGTAGCTCCAATTCCCGCCCACTGGATGTTAATGTTGTTTGATTATGCAATAGTATAATCTCATAGTTTGGTGTTTGAAGAAACCTAGCCACAACTTTACCAGCCAAAACCACAAACCTATAAGTTGAGCACCAAAATAGGGGACAGTGGAATTGTTTAACCACAGTTAACCTGAGATCAGTTATGATTTGAGATTTTTTTTAATTTTGGTCACTTGAATTATTGGAGTACAATCTTGTACATCCCACAAAAGTGGCAATGTAGCTCATCGGTATATTGTTTATTTTATCTAGCCTGTTATTGGCAACCTCTTCATCTAGGTTGTCAATAATTTTGGAGGTGATTGTATCTTGTGAAACCTCTTCACACATATGCGCGCGCACACACACACACACACACACACACACACACACACTTGTCCCATCAAGTGGGGCTGCTGTTTCTAGCAGATGGCTCATGTTTAACTTTATAGGAGATGACGATGTCACCGGCAAACGCGATAAGTTGTCTCAGTGCCTGGGGAGAGCGACTTCCATCAGTAGCTAACAGCATATGGTGAAGGCACATTAAGAGATCCCTCTCTGTTTTTCCATCCCTCTCTCTTTCTCCCTCTCCCTCTCTCTTTCTGAGTATCTGCTACTGCATCCTGGGCTCAGATCCATACTTCACACATAGAAGGGGAAGCACCAAGTGTTGGATTCCAAGCTTTTGAGCTTTGGTCCCTTTGCCATGTTTGTGTTTCATTTAGACTTTCTGCCAATGGGGAAACTTTTACAGAACACACCAAACTGAGCAAGAGTTATTTTCTGGACATAGTAGAAAGGATGATTCCTTGTGGTGTGTTGCGATGCCACAGCCAAAATACAAAACCACATTAGCACACACTGGCATGTCTGTCGACTGAGTGTTTGCTTGCTGCCTCCCCACTTTTCCCTCTGGAGGGCGTTCTTTATCGCATTGCCGATAGGGTAGTGTGCCGGTGTTGTTTACCGTCATCTGTTATGCATTTTATTCCGTAACGTGCAACCAGGTTGATTCGTCCGGGTCACTCCGCCTCCCTAGACCCGAGGCATGAAACTGAACTCACTTCCACCTCAAACGGGCAAACTCTATCCCTCATGTCCCCAACTCTGACCCTACGTCAGAGTTGGGGACCAGACACACTGGGAAATGTAGGGCTGTGTTATCCCTTTGGGCTCTCCCCACTTGGCACTGTAGCCGAATTCCCTGACACAGACTACATTAACTCTTAATTTAGACTCATTCTTTTTAAACATGCCCGTAAGGAGATGTTTTAATCACACCGCCGTGTTTAATGTTCTCTTCATTCATTCCTCGCCACTTTGTGTCTACGTGTCGTCTTGTCCGCCTTTTGACTTGTCTTTTATGCTGTGGCTGCGTGTTTAATCATTTCACTTTCATTCACGCTGTGTGCCCTTCGAAATGTATTTCTTTTCGATGTGTCACAGCAAGGGTCCTCAGGTTCTCCAGTTCCCCGGCCTTTTCTATCGTTATTCCACACTGGAACTTAGTCATGTTAATTAACTGCTCTTTGAAAGTAGTATTTCTTTGTTCCCATATTGTTTGGCCATTATTAAAAATAATCTGTTGCGCAAAAGGTAGGGACACTGTGAAGTGAGCACCATGTTGTCTCTAAGCAGTGTTGTTGACTTGTTCGAGTAGAATCATGTTCAAGCATTATTTTGATACCCTGACATAAGTAATGCAGAATCATTAAGGCGCAAGACACATGATAGAGGCACCAATCACAGTCCATCAAGGACGACTAACCAGTCGTCATCTCTGAGTACAATTGCTAAACATCTGCGGATAACATACCGCCATATTCAATCCTGATTCACAAATTATGTCCTTTTCCTGAGCATGGCTTTCTGATCGGTGACTACAAACTGTCAGTTGGCTGGCAGGAATTTGAGGGTTGACAGTCGCTGGACTGACTCTGACCCTCACTTTCTAATAGTCAGAAGTCATTTGTTATTGCGTGGCGTATCAATGGAATGCTTCATGTGTTGCCAAGCAGATACATGCTGGTTCCCAGTGACCAAGCAGATACATGGTGGTTCCCAATGACTGCAGTCTGAAGCATTTTTGCTTAGTGGCTGAACATCTACTGTCGGCTTGGTCAAGCTTTTAAATTTTCTTGTTCAATATTTCAATATTTTTATTTCAATATTTTTTTTCTTAACATGGAAGTAGGTTTTTTGTTGTTCAGGGGTATTGCTTTTGAATAACAGATTGAGGGACCTATCAAAAACCAAATAAAATATTCCATCATCTTCCAGCCCTTCTGTTCACATTTTCATACGCTTTGAATGTGCTCCATCATGATTCTAAGTGACGCTTTTAGTACTGTAAAAATGAATCAACTTGGAGCATTTTCAAGGCGGTTAAATTATTTTAATCAACCACCACTAAGTATCCTAACTTTCTATTTCTATAAACAAGGCTTTTCTTTCGGTACATTCATGCAACCATACATACAGTAACCCGCTGTGTCTGCTATGGATTTTAAACCACAATGTGTTTACTCAAGACAGTATGGACGAGTGAGACTTTCTCTACACACTGTCCACACCGCGCTACCACCGAAATAGAATCCCTCTGCCATAATTGGCCCATGGTGGCCTGCCACACATCGAACCGGGGCTGTGCTGAACAAGTCCATCCTGGGGCTGAGGGAAAGAGGGTGACATCCTTGTAATCCCCAGCTCGTGATTTAAGACTAGAGACCTACAGGAGAATGTTCGTCGGACGCTTTTCAGATGTTACCGTGAAATTATTGCGGTTCAGGTTCCTAAATCAGTACATCGGTTTGAATCTTTGCCCTGGGTTGTAACGCTTTGAACCATAGGGGCACCTGTGATAGTAGCATACCGTTTGGGTTGGCCACAAGCCCAACTACCAGTGACGCATAGGTCTTTAAAACTAAAGGGATATGTGCTGACATAAACCTAAATATACAATAAACCGTTTGTATGAGGAAATTCTGAATAAAAATATAGCCTTAATTCTTCTTAATAAAAGTTAGGGACTTGGTGCCTTTGACGATGTGGTTATTGCAGTGTGAGCAATCAGTTTAAACACTGGGAAAGTTAAGATGTACTGGATTGCTCCATTACTTATTTCATTTTTTGTTTGTTTTGGTTTGAGAGGTATGTGTAAATGCAAGACCATCGAGGCGTAATTGTTGTATTGGAAGGATGTGGCGCTGAGATGCGTTGCCTCCATTATGAAAAGTTGCTATTTCTTTGTTTACAGCCCTCTGCCTTTTCCCACTGTTTTGCTGCTGAAATGTCTCTGTGGCCGCTAATCGCTTCCCTCGAAGGATGGGTGAGAAAGAAAAGCGGGATGTGCAGGAATAACAAGCTGACACAGCAACATCACCGACAATGAATAATCTCTCACACGTCAGATGCCTCCCTCTAGATTTCTGCTGAACCTCAGGTCCCTCCAAACCTATTTTTACCCGTTTTCCTGGTGAGCTCATGGTGTAATGTTGTATCTGGTTTCCAGTTGTGATTTAATGTAATTCTGGTTTGGGTTTGCTGTCATACGTACAGCTGAATATGTATTACATTAGTGACAGAGCAGTGACACACATACTGTGTGTGTGTGTGTGTGTGTGTGTGTGTGTGTATACAATGTTGTAAATGACTTTAAGCTGGAAACAGCTGATTTTGAATGGATCGTCTACATAGGCGTACAGAGGCTGTTTATCAGCAAAAATTAGTCCTGTGTTCCAATGGCGCGTTGTGTTTGCTAATCCAAATTGGTCATCTTAAAATGCTATGTGTTCATTAGAAACCTTTTTGCAATGATGTTAGCTCAGCTTAAAACTGTTGTGCTGATTAAAGAAACAATAAAACTGGCCTTCTGTAGTGGCCTTCTCTGACTAGTTGAGTATTTAGAGCATCAGCAATTGTGGGTTCGATTACAGGCTCAAAATGGCCTGAAACAAAGAATTTTCTTCTGAAACACATCAGACTATTATTGTTCTGAGATATGAAGGCTATTCCATGCGAGAAATTGCCAAGAAACTGAAGATCTCATAGAAAGTTGTGTACCGCTCCCTTCACAGAACAGTGCAAACTGGCTCTAAACTGAATAGAAAGAGGAGTGGGAGGCCCGGTGCACAACTGAGCAAGAGGACAAATACATTAGAGTGTCTAGTTTGAGAAACAGACACCTCACAGGTCCTCAACTGTCAGCTTCATTAAATAGTACCCATATAACACCAGTCTCAACATCAACAGTGAAGAGGCGACTCCGGGATGCTGGCCTTCTAGGCAGGGTTGCAAAGAAGAAGCCATATCTCAGACTGGCCAATAAAAGAAAAGATTAAGATGGGCAAATGAACACAGACACTGGTCAGAGGAAGATTGGAGAAAAGGCCAGCATCAACAATTGCAGCTGCTTCAGATACTCAACTAGTTTAAAGGACAGTTTTATTGCTCCTTTATCAGCACAACAGTTTTCAGCTGTGCTGACTTAATTGCAAAAGGGTTTTGTAATGATCAATTAGCCTTTTAAAATGATGAAGATTTGCAAACACAACGTGCCATTGGAACACAGGGCTGATGGTTGCTGATAATGGGCCTCTGTACGCCTATGTAGATATTCCATTAAATGTCAGCTACAAAAGTTGTTTACAATATTATCAATGTCCACAATGTTTCTGATCTATTTGATGCTATTAATGGACAAAAAAGGTGCTTTTCTTTTGCAAAATAAGTACATTTCTAAGTGACCCCAAACCTTTGAACGTGTGTGTGTGTGTGTGTGTGCGCACGCCTGAACGTGCGCGTGTGTGTGCGCCTGCGCGTGTGTGTGTTCGAGCGCGTGTGTGTGTATGTGTATATATATATATACACAAGTACATAGATATAGAGAGATATAGATAAAGATAGATATACATAGGAGATATATAGGTAACTGTAATGAAGCTGGTCTGGGGTAGACTTATAGGTTGTTGTCCACTTCAGCCATTGAAAATTGTTTTCATCCATGAGGCTATTGAAACCCTTCCACTATAACAACCCTGAAATAGACCCACTCTTGTCAGTAGGTGCTTAAAGGATTGCACGATTTAATGATCTGTGGAAGAGAAACAATATGTGTTAACACCAAATGAAATTGACTACATTTGGATACCGAAGTTTTCTGCCATTTTGGCACCTGCTCTATTAAAAGACTCACTTCCATTCCAGCAATACCACTGAGTGATTGTCTCCCGTGACAGTTAGAGTCATCAGTGACTGAACAGTTTTAATTATGCCATTGGAACAGGTAATTTAGAAGGCAAGCGTGGGAAAAAAAGTGTTGGTTGAACTATGATTATATTAACATAATCTGCTCTTGTAAATTGGTACAGCAATAATATTAAGGGTGCATTGCTTTCATTCAGTGAATCTAATTCCTCTCACATACCTAGCGCTTAGGCCCTAATGAGAAATGGGAATGCACTTTACAAGGCAGCGTTCACACTGTAGCCAAGCAGAGATTATCTCCATGCTCTCTCAAATGAATGTCACTGTTGTAATAAAAACCAAAGGGGATTTAAACACACATCATTATATAACTGTCTGGGAAGAGCAAGTGGATTGGAGTGGAGACGGTAATGGTTGGAGGTTTACGTAGGTGTTCAGGGATAGTATGAAAGTAAAAAAGTGCCATACTCTTGTAGTAGTAAGGTTATTACCGTACTACAATGTCACATGTCTTGTCTTAATGTGAATTGTCTGCAGCGAACGCACTTGCTGCACAGCCAGCAGTGGAGTGGGGCCATGGTTTCCCAAAGAATCTGTTGGCAATTTAAAAGTCCTGTATTGCACGAAAGGGCACGCGTCTGAATCGCAGTACAAACTATAGAGGCTTACGAAGTTTGACTATTCCCTTTAAACTGATGTTATTTTAATGTACATTCTTGGTTAAACCCGCGTAATCATCATTAATGCCTGACAGTTCATGAATTCGTCTTGGAGTACAGTTGTGCCATTTGTGTAAACAGACTGAACCTCAGCACATGCTCCCTGTAGACATATTCGTTATTTGATCAATCTCTCCCAGTGCATGTGTTCGACATACTGGGATGCTGTCGATCTCATCGCTTTCATGATGCAAGACACAGCCAAGGAGTTAATACCCTGAATGAATTGGCAATCAAGTTAATTGAAAAGGATTATTCATTATGTACACGAGTGATACGACAGTCGTTACCCTATCGATCAACTGGGTTTTTATGTACCCGTAACGACACCGTTAGGAGCGCTGGTTGACTGTTGGTACACATGGGAGGACCCTGTAATGACACACAAATGCTCATCTGCTCACTATCACGTGCCGTGGTTTATCATCTCATTCTTCACGGGTCACACTTTTCATAAAGCCCCAGGGTGTGAGAGAGCGTACAATGAGATGGACATTCAGAGCCGAGCTCGCAGAGACCCCGCGGCACACATCCCAGCCGGTGAAGGCCTGCGATATCTCAGAGCTAAGAGAGAGAGAGAGTACAGGGAGAGCAGAGTGGACCTCTTCGTTCTCAAATGGCTGCGGGATGCCTTGGCTTCCTGCCGCTGGTCCACAGCTAATAACCCTGACTGGAGAAGGAGAATGTTGTGATTTGATTCCCTCTTTTCTCCGTCCAGACTGCGGCCCCACCCCACGCCTGTCGTCATACTCCAACGCACCTTTGAGGTTGTCGATTGTGACATTTTTGAAATGCAAATGAACGAACAGACTCTCAGAAATGGTCACATGGTAGCATGCACTTGCTACCCCAAATCAGCAGAAAATTAACATTTGTGCTTTGCGGAAGTGGCCGTGTCGTGTTGCCTTTGATGCCTTCGAAGGGTTTGACATACTTTGAATACAATATTGTTATCATTATTTTGTTCCCCAACCAATACGTGAGGGCGAATGGTCACCAGCTGAACGCGGCGTCATGTGCGTTCATATCATTCGAACAAGATTCTCCAGCCACTTTGCATGTTGAGTCTGAAAGCCAGTTATGTTTTTTGTCAGGTTGCTGCTCCGGTTATGGCCTGAATGGGCTTCGCCCGTGTCAACACTTGTCAGGGCCAAAACGGCAGGACAGAGGCCCCCTTCATCTATTAGCACAACGGCATCATAGTTGAGGAGAGAAGCCCTGACTTGATTAGCTTTGACATCATCTAATGCGGGGCTATTAACAACCCCCCCCCCCCACACACACACACACACCTATTTTCTCATTAATATTATAAAGACCACCATGCGATTTATTATTTAGTTTGTTGTCATGCGAGATTCATCTTAGTGATTGCCTTCATCTTAGTGATTGCCTTTTCGAAGAGCGGCCATTTCTTGGACTGTGCAGATCTTGGTTGAAGCATTAGGGTGCTAAAAAAAGACAAAAGGCACCGCTTTCACTGAGGACTGGCTTGAATTGACCATACAATTTATTTTGAGCCAACTCCCTTATTGGCGCTATATCCACGACTGAAAGGGGAATGTTATGATCTGTTTAATAAACATGAGAACCCATCAAAATTGATGGCCGGTGGTTTTGCTGTAAAAGTGGCATCTAGTGGTCAAAGTCTGGTACTTCCACACTTCTTTATAGTAAATAACGCAATGAACTTTTACAATTACTCATTTCTCTGAACAGGTAAGCCATGTAATTGCAATATTGCAATATTCAATAGAGACAATTCATACACATTAATTTTCCTTTGACATAGCAGCCTTGGCTATAGCATGCTGTGCTATGTAGAGGAATTAGTACAGTCAACTAGGCGTCATGAAGAGTAATAATATTTTGGCTCAAATATCTCCCCTTAGCGTACATATCCTCTGCTTGTAATCCATTCCTAATCATTGCTATGAGCTTGTTCATGCAAAAGCATCACACGATGCTGCCAAACTTTTGTTCCAGCAAATTCAAACTTCTCTAACACATCGGCGTGAGTGGCGCTAAAATTAGACGGTGCTTGTGTGATCGCGCCCAAACGTGCGATGAACACTCATTTACAACCTTTCAGTTTGAGATCTCGCCAGTCTCCTGCTACTTCGCATGTTTTTTTTCTGTTTGCGAGCAGAGCCATTTAAAAATTCCTCCTAAGAGGTGTCGATTTATTCACATCGGAGAAGACTGCACACCTGTTCACCTCTCCTCTTATCCCCACATGATCCGCACTAATCCATATTGCACTGTTGAGACGGGCTTCAGCATGTTCCGGCAAACGCATCCACCCTGTAGAATTTCTACTTCAGTGTTATAAGGCATTGGGGGGTGTTTTTGTAAATGTCATAGCAGGAATTAGATATTCGATAAAGGGAACCGATTACACCCCCTTTTCTCTCCTGAACTTTGTGATGTCCATTTCGTGACTCTGGCCTTGCCTGCTCACAGCCGAAACATTACACTTTCGAAGAGCCTGTTCCTCCAGCTAACGATCACAATTGAGCTCGCGGGTGCCTAACCCGATAAACTGACCCCAAACAGACCCCTCTGTTCTTTCCCGACTTGTGAAACAGAGCGGGCAAACCCAAAGAATGAGCCAAGAAAAATCTCCCGAGGTCCTCCGTGCTGTGTGGCGCGTAGTACAGTGTTTCCGGTGTTTCCCTGCCGATGTGGACTTATGGGTGGATGATTGTTCCACCATAGCCTAGGCTTCTGGATGGATGGCCTGACATCTGCTTCTTAATTCTCCGAAGTCATCCAGTTCCTCAGGCAGCTGGGCCTCCCAGAACCATTACAGAACCGCCATTGTTCTCAGCGGTTTGTACGTGGAAATTAGAATTTTGGGGGGTTTTTCTCCGCC